>CM038792.1:227392252-227682814 GCA_021764765.1 Vicia sativa
ATCTTAAATTAAAATTAAAATATTATTAATGATAAGATGATATAGGTAAAATTAACTTTGCTCTCTTTCTTTGAATGGATTGAATAATTGAGGTGGATAAGCTATCAAATCTAATTTGAGCAAGGGAGTATTAGTTTGATTTTGAGTCATCTCAATGGAAAGTCAGCTAGTTTTTGTTTTGTTTTTGTAGTTGGTGATGAAATAAAATTTTTAACAGATAAATTTAGTTAAAAAATAAATTAAAATCAATTTAGAGTTAACTAAGCTAGTGTCAATGAAATGCATAATATTGTCTAATACAAGATAGAAGAATTTTTCTTAAATTTACTACGACTCACGTATGTCACGATATTGTCAAAGAGAGTCAAAAAGAATATTACAAGGCAAAGTTGCACACATTAACAAGGAAAATAGTGTCCACCCACTAACATAAAGAAATGTTTGAATGTTGAACTGTAAAACGAAGAGAAAATATTGAAGGTGCAAAAAAGCTCTTCAGTATATTTCATTCATTCATCATTTTAACGACTTTTGTTACAACAAGTTACACTATATATGAGTTATCCAAAACAGTTAAGAAAATCCTAATTGAATGGTACAATTGGCATAATTGATTTATTATCAACCAATTACAAATAAGAGTTTAAGATAAGATATTTTTCTCAAAGTAAAACATTAATACAGTCAAATATTCCCCCACAAGATCAAAGTGGTGGAGTTATCACCACTTTTAGCTTCTTTCTTAGATCTTGAAATACTTTACTTGATAAAGGTTTTGTCATGATGTTTGCTAACTGGGCAGAGACAGGATCATGCTGAATTTTGAGCTTGTTTGCCATAACTTTCTCTCAAAGAAAATACAGGTTCTGTTCAATATGCTCTGTCCTAACATGTAGAATGGGATTTTGAGACAACATAACAACACTAAGATTGTCACAAAGTAGAGTTGGAGAGAAATGTTTGATCTTTAACTCGGCTAAGAGACTCTTTCAAGGCAACTCGGATGTAGTGTGTGCTAGGGTCTTATATTCTGCTTCAACACTTGATCTGACCACTAAGGTCTGTTTCTTTGAGCTCCGGGAAATGAGATTAGGACCAATGAAGATACATGTTCCAGATGTGGACCTTCTATCATCTGGGTCATTAGTCTAGTAAGAATCATTATATGCCCTCAGAGGATAGTCTTTGATTAGGATTTGTAGGAGAAAGTAACCCAAGAGTAGATGTCCAAATGAGATACCCAATGTTTCTCTTTACCATGCTCAAATGGTATCAAGGATTGGACATGAAGTGGAAAATTTTATTTACAGCAATATAGGTTCGGTGAGTGTGACATACTTAAGAGCACCTACCACAGATACGTATTGAAGAGTTCCACTTGTACAATCACTCCCAAATTTTCTAGGCTTACATTGACTAAAAATAGGAGAGTTACACCATGCTTGATTTCCATGTTGACTCTACTAAGCATCTCTAATATATTTAGTTTGAGTAAGTATAGAGAGCCATTTGATTGATACTTTACCTCAGGACAGAAAATATTGGTCTCCCAAGGTTTGAGAGCAATTGATCATGAAGCTTGTTGATCAATTTATGAACCAAAGTAGATGAGGACCCGGTTATAAGAATATCATCTTCATAAACTAGTATGTATAGGGTAATGCCTTGGTGATTGTATGTAAACAACGAGTGGTTACATCTGCTATCTATGAAGCTAAAATTAATCAATGTTTGATGAAGTTTTTCATACCAGGATATAGGTGCATGTTTAAGACCATATAGTTCCTTGTCCAGCTTACAGACAAGGGCTTTGTTCTCATGTTTAAAGTCTGGGGGTTGATGTATATACCCTTCTTTTTGAAGTGTTCCATTTTAAAAAAACCATTGTTAATATCAATTTGTTGGACATCCCACTTGTACGTAAGAGCAAGTGTAAGAATTATCTTGATTGTTGCAGGTTTCACTATAGTTGAGAAGGTATCATGATAATAAAATCCATATTATTGGTTAAAGCCTTTGGCTACTAACCGGTCTTTGTATTTGTTCAGAGTTCCATCAGAGTTCTCTTTAATTCTGAACACCCATTTACTACATATGGATTTTCTATGGGAGGGAAAAGTGGCGAGGGACCAACTATTGTTGACTATAAGGGCGTCATACTCTTTTTGCATAGCTTCTAACCATTTAGGTTGAACCATTGCTTGTTTGACTGTTGTTGCCTCAGTGCAGACTAAGAAAGCTTTGAGTTTTAATTTTCCTGTTTTGCCTCTAGTGAGCATATTATGTTTATTTGTTACACAGGGAGGAGAATCTTAGCAATCATTAATAGAAGCAGATAAGGAGTTATATTTGTTAGATGAAGAGGCAAGATGAAAGTCATCATAAGCAGAAGTAGATTGATTATTATGTGTGGAGTCGTATAGGAGGGGTGGAGAGTGAGTAGGACTATTTTGAAGGCTAATGTTTGTGTTTTAATTTAACTGAATATTGCCATTATCCTGTATATTAGGACTGACGGACATTTGAGAATTTGTGACAGATAAGGTGTACCGAGAAGCAGGCTCAGAATTGATGTGGACATGTCCTTGATTAAGAGACTCAGTGGGAACATACTGGGTATTGAGCAGACTACAACCATCTATGTCAGTCATGGACTGATCTATGACAAGATATGAGATACATGGATAAGGTAAAGACTTAGCTGTACTTTTTGAATTTTCTTTAGCAAGATGCTGAATTATACTAAAATAAGGGGATTTTTCCTCATTAAAGATAACATCCTTGGAGATGTATGTCTTGCCCTCTTTACTTAGACATTTTATACCCTTTGTTGTAAGGTCTTAAATGGGAAAAACATGAACAACCTAAAGTTTTAAGGGTAGTATAGTCAGGAAGATGATTATAGAGACCATGAAAAGGAGAAGTGAACTTAGGTAGGATAGGTGTAGGTAATATGTTTATAAAATGAACAATAGTGGTAAAGTTATGGTCCCAATATTCTATAGGAAGATTAGCATGAGCTAGAAGTGTCAGTCCCATTTATACAATATTTCTATGTTTTCTTTCTATCTACAATTCCATTTTGATGAGAGGTATGAAGGCATGTTAATCTATGAACTATACCTAACTCATTGAGATAACTAGTGACTGGTCTAAACTCTCCACTAAAATCAGATTATACAACTTTAATTGTGCTTTGCGGCGGTTTTGACATAGCTATAAAATGTTGAAAACTCCTAATGCTTCAGACTTCAAAAAATAGACCCATGTGTATTTAGTGAATATATCTACAAAGCTATATAGTATGAATAACTTTGACTTGAAGGATTAAGGGAGGGTCCCCATAAATCTGTAAATAAGTTCAAAAGAGGTATATAGAGTATGAGTTAAAGGTGCATCAGTCTAGAGACTTGCCTACACAACATGAACTACAAAAATCAACACAATACTTATTATTCATTGAGATGTTACACAAATTTAGCACATACTTAACAGCTAAAGCATTAACATTCCCTAGTCTAGAATGCCATCAGAATTTATTAGAACACGAAGAAAAAATATTTGAGTTTTGACTATTAAGAGACATTGGTAGAATTTGCAGTTGGATGAGATGTAGACTCCATGGACATATTACGAAAACAATACAATCCACTAGCATCAAGGAATCCTTCTAAGAATACCTTCTTAGATGCATGCAATTTGACAAAGCAATGGTTAGAGTGAAACTCAAAAACACATTGTTATCTTTAGCAAATGTAGACAATGAAATTAAGTTGTGAGTTATACTAGGTACATGAACAAGATTGTTCAATAACAATTTAGAGTAAGGTGAAGTGTGTGATGCAATCTTTATAAAGCCAACTGACTTAATATTTAAGCCTTGGACATTACCTACCAAAACCTCATTAGTGCCTAAATAGGGTTGTGTGTGATGTAAGTAAGATTGATTAGATGTTAGGTGATGTGAGGCACCTGAATTTGCAAACCAAGCTTGTGATTCAGGTTGGTTGGTATGATAAGCATACTCTTGACATGCCAAGAAAGTTGATGCCTGTGTTGAGCCCGATGCTTGATTCTTCTAGTCTTCTTTGGCATTTGTAGTTGGAGGATTTGACTTATTTCTTGGTTGTGAAGGTTCAAAAGATTCATCATAATGATGCCAACAATCAATCATTGAATGGCCATACTTATCACACAATTGACGAGTTAGTTTGTTTCCAGAAGTGAATTTTGCTCTAGCTTTTCCATGACCCCTGCCTATGTTGTTCCCTCTTCCTCTGGATTGTTGAAAACCACCTCTAGTGGTTATGGAACTAGAGTTATCATCAGTGAGAGCAAGGTTAGCTGTGGAATTAGTAAGTGAGATTTCTTTGCCTATAATTTTCCAGCTGAGCTTCATGGACATAGCGATTGCTTGATATTATAAAGTATCAATGGTTCAATTTTGCCATACATCATCATGACAAACAGGCTATAGTCCTCTAGAAGAACTTCAATTATCACAATAATTTGTCCCATCTTAGATATAGGATCACCAATTGCAATAAAATCATCTTCTATAGCGCGAATGTGCAAGACATATTCTGAAATCTGGTGATTTCCCTTCTTTGTGATTTTCAACTCACGATTATGGCCGATGAACCTAGCTCTCATGAGAGCAATGAAGTGTTGGTGAATTTTCTACCATATATGATATCATTATTTGGAGACAACACCCTAGCAAGAACCTCTTCACAAATTGATGAAAGAAGTCATTTAAAGAGGCTTGATCTTGGACAATCCATGATTCATACTCTTGAGATCGAATATTAGCTAAATGATCTTCATCAGACTTGAAAATCGGTGGAATTTTAGGATTTGCAGCGAATCATAGTTTTGCGAGAGCGTCTCCTTCAACTTGTTGATTCCAAATAAGAAAGTTACTCTCGAGTTTGATGGATAGTTTGGTCTAAACACAACTTAATTTGAGAATTTGGAAAATGATGAGACTGCGGATCTTGAGGATAAGAGATTTCTTTTAAAGAGAAGCGTGAAACTATAATGCCAAAGAAGAAAATATTCTATAAATCTTGATACAGGCGAAATATGCGAGCTTCTCTGAAGCTCAATGTTTAGTTAGAGATGAAGATGATGAAGTGCATGGTGGAAGACGGTGTTGGATCATTGACGATTGATACCATGTTGAAGTGTAAAACAAATAGAAAGCACTGAAGGTGCAAAACTACTTGCAACATATTTCATTCATTCATCATCTTAACGATTTACTATACCCTGACACTATATATGAGTTATCCAAAACAGTTAAGAAAATCCTAACTAAATGGTACAACTGACATAATTAATATGTTATCAGCCAATTACAAATAAGAGCTTGAGATAAGATATTTTCCTCTAAGTAAAACATTAATATAGTAAGCGAAAATACTTGAATATTGAATCTTGAAGACACCGGTGAACCTCAACAATGATAACTAGGTATCAAATAGAGTCGCCATCGAGCGTTTTTCATCTCACGAGGAGAAAGGGAAACATCGAGTAAACACAGGGAGAAATCGTGGTTCTATAACCATGAAATCGAGAGAATCTAGGTAAGGGTTAGTTACGAGGAAGGATTAGCACCCGCACACGCGTAGTACTCTATGGTATCCACTTTCTAATTCTAGCTAAAGGGTGTGTATATCTATGCTTGATCGCTAATCATGCATGCAAAAGAAAAGAGAAAAAAAGGAAACCACGGGGAAAAGAAGGAAGTATTTACATAGTTTGCTCGATCGAGCCCCGTGACAAGATGCCTACGTATTCCCACGTGCAATGGGAAAGTCAGAGCGTCGTAGTTCGGCTCACTTGTTTTGGTGTGTTTTTGTGTTTTTTACTTGTGAAAAGGTTTTAAACACAAAAGAAATAAAGCGCGTAAAGGCGAAAAAGAGTTGGTGTTGGTTGGTTGTTTTTACCTTGAGAAAGGAATTTAAACCATTATTAAGTGTTTTGTTTTCAAAGGAAAAAGAAAAGCGAGTTTTTGTTTTATTCACAATGCAACATGCAAAAGAAACTAGCAAAATAAAGGTTGGACCTATGGTTTAGGATGTAAGGGAATCTCTACCTATGTTGACATGCAAAGGATGGGGATCCTAATGTCTAGGCCAAAGAACCAATCCTAACCAAGCTCCTGGGGAAAAACAGATGAACGAACAAATATGCACAAATCACAGGTAGAATTGCCCTAAACGGGTCTTTAAATAAACCAGAGGGTTCCCTGAACATGCTCCAGCTACGGAAGCCCCATCATGCATCTCTATTCCTACTTCTCATGGAAAAATAAAGCCGTAAAGCCCTACTTCTCATGATATCTAGGAAAGCTGTAAGAGAATGCGGTAAACAGTGTAGAAACTACCGAACGGATATAGAATCCGAAGAGCAACGGAAGCTAATGAAATACTCCGGAAAACTTCAAGTACTGCAGCCATGTAATAAAAGTAAACCGGTGAGAATCACTCAAAGCATCGCAACAAGCGGAATACGTGTCAATACGCATCTGAAGCGACAATGCCTGCAAGAACGGGGTAAGACAAGCTACACAAGATAGAAATGATGCACATGTGGGTGTGCAAACTCAACCAAAACCTGCAAGAAGGGAGTTAGACCCAAAAAGCAAATAACGGAAAAGTGTGCGAACATCGAAGCGAGCACACATATGCGTCGTGTACATGAAATGGAATACAAACAGCAGCCAAGCATAGCTAGGACGACTACTGTTCATCATCAGAATCGAAAAAATCAGAAAAAGTAAACCAGAGGACCGCGCTAAGCGCGACATAGCGCGTTAAGCGCGACCTGTAACCCAAAATTCCAGAACATTTGGCGCTTAGCGCGCTCTGGACCGCACTTAGCGCGACTACAACCTGTAGAAAAATCAGATTTTGATCCGAACCACCTGTTTATGATGTTTTCATGCAACAGTCCGATCCGTGTCGTCAGGCAAAAATCCAGCAATGAATGAGAGCTAAATGAACGTGCATGGAATGCAAATCGACCGATAAAACCAATGTTCATATACATATGAAGATGCATGAACATGTGAGAGATGCAAATCGAATCGATAAATCCATTGTTCGTAGCAAAGTAATGCATGAGCATGCAAGGAATGCGAATCGAAATCGATAAAACCAATGCTCATATCAAAGTAATGAATGAACATGCAAGGAATG
This sequence comes from Vicia sativa, assembly GCA_021764765.1. Classification (NCBI taxonomy): domain Eukaryota; kingdom Viridiplantae; phylum Streptophyta; class Magnoliopsida; order Fabales; family Fabaceae; genus Vicia; species Vicia sativa. Next base: position 227,399,458 of record CM038792.1, read on the forward strand.
TGAATCGAACGATAAAACCAATGCTCATATCAAAGTAATGAATGAACATGCAAGGAATGCGAATCGAAATCGATAAAACCAATGCTTATATCAAAGTAATGAATGAACATGCAAGGAATGCGAATCGAAATCGATAAAACCAATGCTCATATCAAAGTAATGAATGAACATGCAAGGAATGCGAATCGAACGATAAAACCAATGCTCATATCAAAGTAATGAATGAACATGCAAGGAATGCGAATCGAAATCGATAAAACCAATGTTCATTTATGAAATTGAATGCATGAACATGCAAGGAATGCAAATCAAAATGATAATTCCAATGTTCATTTATGAAATTGAATGCATAAACATGCAAGGAATGCAAATCAAAATGATAATTCCAATGTTCATTTATGTAATAATGTGAGCTAGCCTTGACATTTTGAAGTTCTCTTTGAGAGCCTTCCTCACAAAATCCGTTCTCGGCTTTCAAACGAAAGTTATAGATAATCATGAGAGGAAAGTGCCAGTCGAAAATCAACAGCAGATACCCAAGGAGATGAGAGATACGCCTTCTGGAGTGCCCGAAATGCGCCGAAACCCGAAATCCACTTTATTGAGAAATAAGCTCTTTTTGGATACCATTCGGAATACCTGGAATCTGATACTCCGTATGAGGAATGCTATGTATGGTATGACATGTATTTTTTATGCAGTGGAATTATAAGCCAAAAATAATGCAAGAAAGAAGAGGGTAAATTTTGGGGTACAACAAATACTCAAACGTGTATGGATTCTAAAGACCACAATACATTAGTTAGTATGACTAGTTTTGTGTGTGTGTGTGTATATATATATATATATATATATATATATATATATATATATATATATATATATATATATTATTTTTTTTCATTTGATACACAATTAAAAAATTACGTTTATATATGCAAAATTTTACCACAAAACTTTGAACGTCTTTTGCAAACAAATCAATAAATGCAAGAAATTAATTGACAAGCAAAAACTCATTTATTAATTGAAGGTGTGTCTGTAAATGGGCAAGTACAATAGGAAGCAACTTCTGAAATGAGGCAATTGCAAAAGTAAAATAAGAGGAAAACTAAAATGCATGGCAACGCGACAATGAATCCTCATTGGGTTTCAACCATCGCCTTGGAAAAAGGTGATTGGCTTGATCAACGCCGGAGTGCTCACGTGAAGCGCGACCACTGATCTCTTAAGCACGTCTACGCATAATATCTCTTGACTACGTCCGCATTCACGGGTAGTGGGAAGTCTTCTCCGTCCATTGTTGCGAGCATCATGGCGCCACCCGAAAATACTTTCTTCACAACGAACGGCCCTTCGTAGTTTGGTGTCCACTTGCCCCGCGGGTCTCCTTGGGGAAGGATTATCCTCTTTAGCACAAGATCAACAGGTTGGTAATTCTGATATCGCACCCTTTTGTCAAACGCTCTTTTCATTCTTTGTTGGTAAATCTGCCCATGACCGACAGCTGCCAGCCGCTTCTCGTCAATGAGGCATAGCTGATCTAAGCGGTTCTGTACCCACTCTTCTTCATCAAGCTCGGCATCTTTCATGATTCTTAATGAAGGGATCTGAACTTCGATTGGAAGCACGACCTCCATGCCATAAACAAGAGAAAACGGGGTTGCCCCTGTTGAAGTGCGAATGGTAGTCCTGTAACCATGCAAAGCGAAAGGCAACATCTCATGCCAATCCCGATAGGTTACTACCATCTTTTGCACAATCTTCTTAATGTTCTTATTTGCTGCCTCAATAGCTCCGTTCATCTTCGGGCGGTATAGAGACGAATTGTGGTGCTTGATCTTGATGGACTCGCAAAGCTCCTTCATCATCTTGTTGTTAATATTCGATCCATTATCTGTGATAATCTTGTCGGGAATCCCGTAACGGCAGATGATGTTGTGTTTGATAAAATGAGCGACCACCTGTTTGGTGACGCTTGCATAGGATGCTGCTTCAACCCACTTGGTAAAATAGTCTATTGCAACCAAAATGAAGCGATGTCCGTTGGACGCTGTCGGCTCAATCTTTTCGATCATATCGATGCCCCACATAGCAAATGGCCAAGGATAGGTTAAAACATTCAGAGGCGACGGTGGCACGTGCACCTTGTCAGCATATACTTGGCATTTGTAACAAACCCGGGCATGATTAAAACAATCAACCTCCATGGTTGATCAATAATACCCAGCTCGCAAGATCTTTTTAGCCATGGTGTGCCCACTGGAATGCGTTCCGAATGAGACCTCATGCATTTCTTCGATGATCTTTGCAGCTTCGTCTTTACCAACACATCTGAGCAGCAGCCCGTCATGATGTCTGTGGTACAACACACCGTGGTTGAGAAAGAACTTCGCTGAGAATCTTCTCAAGAACTTCTTATCTGTTACGGAAGCTTTCTCAGGATACTCTTGAGTCTCAAGATATCGCTTGACATCATAGAACCAAGGATTGCCATCTTTCTCTGCTTCAATCTCAAAACAAAAGGCTGGCTCATCCAATCTCTGAATAGTTATCGAAGGCGCTTCATTAGCCCATTTGACTTTAAACATGGACGCTAGAGTGGCCAAGGCATCGGCTAAGTTGTTCTCTTCCCGTGAGATATGATCGAAAGTGATTTCCTCGAAGTAAGGAATCAACTTCATCACATGCTCTCTGTAGGGAATCAAATTCGGGTGAAGAGTCTCCCAATCTCTATTAATCTAGCAAATCACAAGTGCATAGTCTCCATACACTTTCAGATGCTTGATTCTCAAATCAATTGCTGCTTCGATACCAAAGATGCAAGCCTCGTATTCAGCCATGTTATTGGTGCAATCAAAGCAAATTCGAGCCGTGAACGGGATATGATGACCGTCCGGAGTAGTGATTACTGCACCAACGCCATTGCCTAATGCATTGGAGGCTCCATCGAAGACCAAAGACCAGTTGGATCCTGGTTTGGGTCCCTCCTCTGGACCTGGGATGTTACAATCCCGAATGTACATTATATCCTCATCAGGAAATTCAAACCTCATCGGCTGATAATCATCCACTAGTTGGTGGGCAACATAGTCTGCCAACACACTACTCTTGATCGCTTTCTGAGTAGTATACTGGATGTCATATTCTGTTAAGATCATTTTCCACCTGGCGATCCGGCCTGTCAAAGCTGGCTTCTCAAATAAGTACTTGATCGGATCCATCTTGGATATCAACAAGGTTGTGTGGGTCAACATATACTGCCTTAGTCGGCGAGCAGCCCACGCTAAAGCACAACAAGTTTTCTCGAGCAATGAATATTTTGTTTCACATTCGGTAAAATTTTTGCTTAGGTAGTATATTTCATGCTCTTTTCGACCAGACTCGTCATGTTGGCCCAGCACGCACCCCATTGAGCTTTCGAGCACTGTCAAATACATGATCAACGGTCTTCCCTCCACGGGAGGCATAAGAATCAGAGGTTCCTGTAGATACTCTTTTATATTATCGAATGCGACTTGACAATCGTCATTCCACCTGACCATCTGATCCTTCTTTAGCAACTTGAAGATTGGTTCGCATGTGGCAGTCATATGAGAGATGAATCTAGAGATATAGTTTAACCTCCCTAGAAAGCCACAGACCTGTTTTTCAGTTCTTGGTTCAGGCATTTCTTGAATTACTTTTACTTTAGCAGGATCAACCTCGATGCCTCTTTCGCTCACAACAAAGCCTAACAGCTTACCAGATCGTACGCCAAACGTACACTTGTTCGGATTCAGCCTTAGTCTGAATTTCCTCAATCTATCAAACAACTTCTGTAGGTGTACCAGATGTTCTTCTTTATCCTGAGATTTAGCAATCATGTCGTCGACATATACTTCAATCTCTTTGTGGATCATATCATGAAAAAGAGTTACCATTCATCTGATAGTCAGTCATTTATATACACAGTACAATATGTGGTTATGATTCTAATAATCATTGGTAATCAATACTAATAATAATCTTTCTATATTTACATATCTAATACACCCCCGTAGTCGAAATTGGAGGTGAACGAATGTTGAGACTATCACGAAAGTCATCAAAGAGTTGCAACGGAAGTCCCTTTGTGAAGATGTCAGCAATCTGAAAACGCGAGGGAATGTGAAGAACGCGTACTTGACCGCAAGCAACTTTCTCACGCACGAAATGTATATCCCTTTCAATATGTTTGGTGCGTTGATGTTGAACAAGATTGTCGGAAAGATAAACCGCGCTGATGTTGTCACAATATACCAGAGTAGATTTTGTGACAGGACAACATAGTTCCAAGAGTAAGTTCGTAACCAACATGATTCGACACAACATTAGCTACGCCTCTATATTCGCCCGCACTTGAGCGAGACAAGGTATTTTGGCGTTTTGCGGACCATGAGATCAAGTTGTCACCGAGATAAACGATGGCCGGAGGTGGATCTTCTTGTGTCAGGACAACCGGCCCAATATGCGTCTGTGTAAGAAATGAGCTTGTCAACAGATGAAGGGTACAGATGAAGGCCGAGATCTATGGTACCATTAATGTAACGAATAATGCATTTCAAGGCAGACATGTGTTGAGTTTTTGGATCATGCATAAATAAACATACCTGCTGAACTGCATATGAGATGTCTGGTCGAGTGAATGTTAAGTATTGCAATGCTCCGACAAGGCTACGATATTCGGTTGGATCATGGTAAGGGTTACCGGATGAACCACTGAGTTTCACCTTTGTGTCTACTGGTGTGGGGGATGGTTTGCAGGAGGACATACCAGCTCGTTCGATAATTTCTTCTGCATATTTCTTTTGAGAAAGAAAAAGGCCTTCGGGATGTTTGGTGACAGAAATACCCAGAAAATAACTTAAAGGCCCCAGATCCTTCATGGAGAATTCAAAACTCAATTGTGCCATGATAGATTCTCTAAGAGTGTCAGATGATGCAATAAAAATAATGTCATCCACATACAAAAGAATATAAGCTATATCATTTGCATGATGATATATAAAAAGAGAGTGGTCAGAAATACTGTGAGAGAAGCCCATTGTAGCTACATAATCAGTAAAGCGTTGGTACCAGGCGCGAGGTGCTTGTTTGAGACCATATAGAGATTTCTTCAATAAACAGACATGATCAGGAAATTGAGAATGACGAAATCCAGGAGGTTGATATATGTATACGGTTTCATGAAGGTTCCCATGCAAGAAAGCATTTTTAACATCTAATTGATGAAGACACCATGATTTAGATAAAGCAACACTTAGAACCATTCGAATGGTAGCCGGTTTGACCACCGGGCTGAATGTGTCACCACAATCAATACCTGTTTGTTGATTTGCACCATTACCTACAAGGCTTTGTATCTCTCAAAGATCCGTCGATTTCTTTTATGCCTGAAAATCCACAAACTTCGAATAACATTAGCATTAGACGGACGGGGAACTAAGTCCCACGTCTTATTTTCAATAAGAGCATCATATTCGTATTTCATGGCCATTTTCCAATTTTGATCATTTAATGCATCAATGGGATTTGTAGGTAGAGGGGATATGGAGGTTGAGGTTGATGTATGGATATTGAAGAGTTTGCGAGGTTTGACAATACCGTGTTGGGCTCTGGTTGTCATTTGAGGGGAGAGGGGTTGATTTTGTTGTGAAGGTGGAGGAGTCGGAAGTGATGTAGTGGATGGGGATGAGACGATATTTGGTAATGATGGGTTTAGAGGTGATGTTGTGGATGGGGCTGATGTTATGGTTGGTGAGGTGTGATTGTGGGAGGGTGACGAATTAAAAGAAGATGGTGATGGTTGGTAAATGTTTGTTTGAACTGGTGTAGTTAGGGGTGAAGTGCGATTTTGATGGTTAGAGGAGGGAGCACTATAGGAATAGGATGGAAGGAAGGGTGTTTCATCATCCAAACAATTATAACTAACCGTTGTAGGAACATTTAGATTAGAAAACAGAAGCTTAGTTTCATAAAAAATGACATGCCGGGAAATAAATATTTTACGGCTAGATAAATCATAGCATTTATATCCTCTATGATTTGAGGGATATCCTAAGAAGACACAAGGTGTAGACCGAGCTTGTAACTTATTTCTATATAATGAAGGGATGAGAGGATAGCAAAGACATCCAAAGACATGAAGGTGAGTATAGGCCAAATCTTTTTGGTAGAGTATTTTAGTGGGTGATTGGAGGGAAAGCTTTTTATTTGGAAGGATATTATGTTGGTAAGTGGCCATGTGTAGTGCATGATGCCACATTAGTGGAGGTAAAGAGGCATGGGCGAGAAGGGTACGGATGATGTTGTTTATGGTGCAATTTTCTTCGGCTTTTCCATTTTGTGAGGAGGTGTGAGGACACGAAAATCTAAAAGACATTCCATTTTTTTTACAAAAATTATGAAACATAGTGTTATCATATTATTTACCGTTGTCACATTGGAAACATTTAATTTTTCTTTCAAATTGTGTTTCAATGTGAGTTCTAAATTGAAGAAAAATGGAATGAACCTGAGATTTTGTATGAATTGGAAAAGTCCATAAAAAATTTGTGTAATCGTCAAGAAATAACACATAGTAACGATGACCTTCGAACTAAGAATTGGTGAAGTCCGTCGTGTGCACAATATCAAAAGGCATAAAAGTACGAGACACGAGCTATAAAAGGCAATTTTATTTGTTTTCCAAGAGGGCATGAATTACAAAAGTAATTGTTCCGAGACTTATTACATTGGAGAAAGTTGTCTCTGTGTAGAGAACTTAAGATAGTAGCTCCTGGATGTCCTAAACGGCTGTGCCATAATTATGTGGATATTGCGGCAAAGGTGGATGGTGGTAAGGTTTTATTAGGTGGTCTTGTGGCAATGGGATAGAGGTCACCAGGCTGTACATCTCATTAACAATATTCACTGCGAAAATCCTTCACGAAAAACCAAAAGGATCAAATTCAACTGACACATCATTATCTATGGTAAATTTACGAACAGAGATAAGATTTTTTATGAGTTTTGGTGCATGTAAAACATTAGGTAATTTTAGTAAATGAAGGGAATTTGGTAATGATTCATGTCCACAACCAATTACAGGAATATTTGGACCACTACCGACAGTAATATTATTACTCATATTGAAATAGGACGAGAGATTACCTCCGATTGTCATATCGCGAGGTTGCTCCGGTGTCCATGTACCACTGATCATCAGGAGTAGAAAGTGAGAGAGTATGCATGGCAGCTTGAATATCTGTTGGAGCATATGGGGAGGTTGGCGCTATGTTGGCGACATAAGCTTGATGAGATGGCTTGGGACCAAGGATGCCGGGTTGTTCCTTTGGATTTCTTGCTGTTGGATACAAACAAGGTGGTGTAGCCCATGGTTGCCATGGCGGGGAGCTCCATTGTTGATATTGATTTGGGTATGGCGGATAAGCCTACTGCTGATGCGGGTAATATGGTGAAGGCCATTCTTTGTTGCGAGCACGACCTCCATACGTCCATTGTTTCCCTCGTACCTCGTCCGTTGTCCTCGCCATTGTTTGGCCACCACGGTTGTGATTCTGTTGTTACCGCGGTTAGGACGGGATCCGATGAATTAACCGATGCGTCATTGTGAGGCGCCATGAAAGATGAATTTTCGGTGAGCTTGACACCTTTTTACTGCGTGTTGTTTCTTCCAAAATGATCATGGAGCGAGCTTTATAGAGCGAGGAAGTGAATCACATGACGAATTTGAGATCCCACAGTAGCATATGCATCGGTTAGTCCGAAATGAGTTGAAGAACTAAACGTTCATTCGATACAGGGCACCAACATTAGCGATTTGATCGGAGAAAGAGATTTGAGATCTTGTGGGAGGAAGCATCGGAATTGCTCCATATGAGTTTGCGAAAATTCTTGCTCTAGGTAGAGAGCCTAGAATTCTTGTTATCATAAAAGATGTCGAAGCGATTCCACGCGATTTCGGTGGTGGAATTATGTTCGATGATAGTGTTGAGAAGTTCATCGGAGATTGTTCCATATATCCATCGCAAAACGCGTTGAGACGCCATAGTGGATCGGTGGTTTTGAGAGAGGATTTGCGGTTCGAGGGATTGATATGGTCAATTACTTGAAAACTTGAGCATGAATTTTGAAAGTTCGACCACGTGTTATCGTGCCCTTTCAATGCTCGAGTAATCTTGATGAAATTAGTAATATTTGGGACGGTGAGCAAGGTGAATCGGCGTAGGAGTGGTAGGTGGTGGAGGAGGGTCGGTATGACCGGATGATTTCGGGGAAAAGTTGTTGTTAGAGGAATCAGAAGTGGTAGTCATGGCTGTTTTGCGGTAGTTGAAGAGAAAAAGAATGAGGGATAGAAAGGAAGAAGGTTTACGGCTGATTTTACGGTTTAGAACAAACCAAGACTGATACCATGTAAGATAATTTAGGCCGTGCCTTTTCATTCATCTGATAGTCATTTATATACACAGTACAAATATGTGGTTATGATTCTAATAATCATTGGTAATCAATACTAATAATAATCTTTCTATATTTACATATCTAATAGTTGTGAATGATCGTATGTTGTTACGGAATAGTTGCGTGCTAGTGTTGATTAGTCGTGTGATTACAAAATGATGATATTATATGATTTTGAACTATATATTGTTTATCATAATCTCAATTATATGGTTTGATATCTCACCCTTTGCTTGTTTCTGTCGTTGCCTTTATATTGGTAACGTGCAGGTAATGAAGGATGAAGAGTTAGTAGCCGTTAGTTCGAGTATGGTGTCATTTGCTCTGATACGTAACACTCAGGTTGGGGATAAATGTTTGAAATGTTCATTTTGATTTGGTTTTCTGTTGTTGTTTCCGATTGGAGTAGTTTGGACTCTGGAATAATTAATTGAAATTGCTTTTTTTGAGAATTGAAATATTTCCGCTATTTCAATAAAGTTTTGATTCAGACTATGTTACGTTTATTCTAACCATGTGTTATGTATCTAATTGAATGAGCTATATGGTTTTTGAAGCATGTGACATCCTGATTTATGTTGTTTGAAATTTTAAATTCACTCTGATTCTTATATAAATATGCCACGGGGAAGTCAGGGGTTACAAGTGGTATCAGAACAGGTCGGTCTATCCGGCCAGTGTCGTCTAACGTTGTTATTTCCTTTGTACGTGACAAGTGTGTGGAACACTGTCGGTACTTGTTGTTTTCTGATTATTGTTTCAGGAGTTAGTTGAAGCTAAGTGGGGGAGAAACTTTGCTTCTCGGATGTGCTCGGTTGTGAGACGTTAGCTAGTATGTTGCTGATGGCTATAGTGTAAGTGTTGTTGGAGCTTTGTTGATTTCTGAATTCCAAGGTAATATGGATTTAAGATTCTGGTTGTTTATACAGTTGGAACGTCATGGAAAAGGATAATTGTCATGAGCTGGAATCTAGTTAGTTGTTGTATTCAGCGTGTTGGTAGATTGTGAAGTTGTTGGGTTGAGAAGCCTTGCATAATATGTTGACGTTTGGATAATGATTCAGATTGTTGTAAGCTTGTTGTGAAATCCTTGTATGTGATTGTAAGAGTTGTTGGAACTGTTAGAAGGTTTTGAGTTGCAAAGAAGATTCATGAAGCGCACAAAGATACAATTTATGATGAATATGAGCTTTCAAGGAAGATGCCTTAAAGAGGAAACTAAAGTTGTGGTTGATAGAGGGTAGTGGCGTGTGAAAAGGAGAATTGGAGTTGTTCTGTCACCAAATCGAAGTAGAGCAACATTGTTGCAAATTTTATGTTGATATGAGATTAGTTGCGAATTGTTACCGCAGAATGTTGTGTTAGAGAGGTTGAAAATTAATGGTAATTTCTGGACATTATCAAAGAGAACTAAAAGAGTTGGTTATGAAAATGGTAGATTCGAAAGTTGGGATCAATCAGTCTGAGGATGACGGTCTGAGTTAGAGGTGCAAGGTGTGTTGAGATCCAGTAAATCAAGACTGCGTGCGCAATGATGCGGAGATGAATGAAGTAAACTTGACTTCAGTAGAAGATTAAGTGACTGTCAAGTGGACGGTGTAGCATGTTGAGTGTTGATATCTCATCGACTATATCAGATGAGGAGTAAGGTAATGATGATGGAATTTAGGGAGTTGTTATGTTCAACATTGTTGATGGGCTGTAAGGTTATTGTTTGAGAAATCTTGCGTAGGAATGTCGATGTCTAAAGTAACAGATTATTGTAGACCTTGCTATGGAATTATTGGGGGATGATTGAAAGAGTTGTAGAAGTTATTGGATTTATTGGAATCGTTTGGACCGTGAGTCAACGTTGGGAGTACGAAAAGATGAGTATGATCTCAAGAGTGGAAGCGTTAGTGATGGCGTAACGGATTTTGTTTTGATGTTATCATAAGGAGTGTGTGTTAAATATAGCTGCAAGACGTGTGAGTGTTGGAGTCAAGTCGTGTTGAGTTACAGTTATATCAGAAGGTTTAGATATAAGCAGTGAATTTAAAATATGATTGAGTAGTTGTTGAATCGAAGGAACTGGATGCAAATGTGATGTTATGAATGATTGCGTCAGACGGACTTTCGAGGACGAAAATATCCTAAGTGGGGGAGAGTTGTAACGCCCCAAATTTAATTAATTAGTTAATTAAATTATTGAAGTATTTTATTATTGGATTAATATGCTGGTGAGCGGTTAAGTTGATAGTTGAGCGATAGTCGGTTTGATTGTAGGAATAATATTAAGAATAATATTATTTATTTATTTTGAATAATTGTATTTAATTAGATTAATTTGGATTGTGAGGGCGGATAACGAAGTGGAGGTGTGAATATATTAGGCCCATTAAGAAAATTTATTATTATTATTGGATTAAAAAGAATTTGGTTTCAGGAGAAGGAGGTTTTAGGTTTTGGAAAAATAGGTCGTGAAAAGAGAAACTGTAGACCAAAAGAGGAACAAGGATTTTGACGGAGAAAAGTGGAACGATCAAGAATTCTTAGAGCAACCTTCAATCTAAGGTAAGGGTAGGGTTCTTGCTCTATAATTGGGGATATGATGGGCAATTGGTAGTTAGAGATGTATGATTCTCTAGGTTGTGTCGTATCGATGTGATTAACCGTAGAAAGTCCCAAATTGGAATATATGATCTTGTATTCTGTGTATCTTGTTGTTGTTGATTGTGAAATTCTGTTGTATATGTTGTGTTGCTGTTGTTGAATGAAAGGAATACATGATTCTGGTGTTAGATGATAGATTGTTGTTGCCAATTGGAAACAACCCCAACTGAATCGTGTAAATTGAAGAAAAATTGGTTTTTGGGTGAAATTGTACTGCATGAGCTGATCCATAATTTTATGTATCGATAAAAGTCGATACAAGTTTAAAAACCAGGAGCGTGAAAACTGCTTGTGTCGATACATAAAGCCTTGCATCGACTCATGGGGATGTTCTATAGGACTTGTATCGAGTCATACGTGGTATGTATCGATACAAGTCAGTTTTGTATCGATACAAAGATAGCTGGCATCGACTCATACCGTTATAAAACAGAAAACCGAAAAATAAATTGCGTATGAGTCGACTCATACGAAGCTTGTATCGTTACAAGCTGAGTATGTATCGATACATGGAGGTTTGTATCGATGCATACTGAACAGAAACAGAAAAAGGAATTCTAAAAAATTGTTTTGGTCGTATCTTCGCGACCATAACTCCGATTTTGATGTCGTTTGGACCGTTGGAAAGCTAGAATCATGTATTAGCCTATAATAATGTTTCTAGGTACAGTAGGTGAGTTTTTGGATGATTTGTTGTAGTTTCCGTAAGTGAATCTGTTGTTGTCGTTATTGTTGAACGTTGTTGTAGAGGCTTTGATAGCTAAGGTTGATGGTTGTTGTTGTTGATTACGTTGGCCGCATGGGGCAAAATGAATATGTTGTAAGTTGGTTTCCGTTGTGGATCACGTTGTTGTTTATGCTGTTTAATTTCATCGCATACATACATTTGCATATTATGTTGAGCCGTGAGGGAAACCGTTAGGGGCATGTGTTTATGTTGAAGGCTCACGCCTGATGCCTCGGAATTCTTATTTTACGTTGAGAGTTATACTCTGATGGATCCACATGCATTTGCATAGTTGAGTCGCATTCGAATTGTTGATTACGTTGTTGTTGCCGTTGTTGTTGCTATTTGAGTCGTTGTTGTTGTTGATGTTCATGTTGCCGGTTGATATATGTTGTTATGGCTGTTGTACATGATTCGTTGTTAATATGATTTTCCGTTGAATTTAGTTGTTGTTTGATAAATGTCGTATGTAATGCGGTGAACTGACTTTGTAGGATTTTTGTATCCAAATGTGCGGATAACAAGAGTCGCCACCGACTTTTATTTTTATCCAATTAAGGGAAGGTAAAAGTGAAAAGACCTTCGTTAGATTAAGTTCGGGAGAATGGTTATGAAAAGGGAAGGTATTAGCACCCCTTTCCATCCGTAGTTATCTACGGGCTCTTAGTTGCTCTAAATCACTTTAAAATTGCTTTCTGTGTGTTTGACAAAAAATGTTTTTGAAAAGGGGCATTTCGCTTTGACTTTGTAATGACTCAAGGAGTGTATACAAAGTGTTAGGAAATGTTTCGTTTGAAAAGAAATTGAACTTTGAAAAGTGTGGTGTGAAAAGCATTTGATTTTAGAGTAAGCAACTAAAAGACTTATTTACCCACTCGAATTGGTCTTTGATACTCCTTTAGAATAGCGCTAGCCATACCATTAGTTAGTAGGTAGCTCCATTCGTTGGATGTAAGCGGACATTCGAAGGACATCGGATGGTCATAACAACTAGGAAGTATCCTAGCACATTCGAAGGGACTATCATCATTTTCGTGGCGACAATCGAGGGTCAAGATCATGTATTCGGAGGTGACATCGTGGGTCTTATGATCTTTGTATCGAAGGGACTATGATGATTTGTTTGGAAGGCAACGGTGCTAGGATACCTCTACGTTCGAGGGACATGACCATTTTGAATCGAAAGGCATCGAGAGAGAATTACCCTAAGGGGTGCGTGTGTGAAAGAAGTGTATTGATTTCAAAATATGTTATCTTGAAAATTAGTGGGCTATGTTCATTATTATCTTGCCATACACGCCTAGTTACTAGCAATTGATAGGGTGCGGAAAGTAAATTGCGGAAAGTAAAGATGCGGAAAGGTAAATGTCCTACGCTATTACAAGGCTTTGGGGCAGATACATAATTTAAAATGCGGAAAATAAAATCCTAAGTTAAACTATTACATCCCATATACAGTTACATTATTGAAAGAAAAATGAAAATAGTAAAGAAACGTCCGAATTGGAAGAACCTGTGAAACGAATGAGAAATCGGAAAATATGATGAAATCGAGATAAGAGAAAATGTTAGAAAAAATGCAAATTTTAATTGGAAAAATATGACATGCTGGAAATAATGTAAACATGCTAAAATAAATTTTGGGATTTTTAGATGCATTTTAGTAATTTAAATGAATTCACAATGATTTAAATGCAAAATTACAAATAAAAATGAATATGCATGCAAATTATATTTTTAATTTTATAAATTAAATAAGTATTTTATGAAAATAATGTAAAAGAATAAATATTTTTGATAATTTTTAATGCATAAATAAAATGTGGAAATTAATTAAAATAGTGCAAAAATATTAAATAATGAAAATATGAAAAAATAAGAGGAAAAGTGAGTTTGTAAAAAATAATGGTCCCAGCATGGTTCGAACTGGGGACCTGATCCTCAAACCTTGAAAACCAACGCCTTGACCAACTGAGCTGGCATGTTCTACTGTTTGGAAACGGAGTTAGTGGGCTTTCACGCCACTCTCAATTGTCCCGTTTCGCGCCAAGAACATCATCGTTCTCGTTTGAATCGGAATTTTGCGTCGGTCTTTCTTCGACGCTAAGGCCCCTACAAAATTCTAAAATCCAGCACAGTAATATAAATGAAATCTAAAGCCATGGGTCGATTCGAAATTCCATCCTGAACACGATGGTGGTGTTCTTTTTGTCCAATTTGTCCTATTTCGTGAAACCCTAAATCGAACCAGAAAACCCTAGCTATGGCAAGTATCGATCCCGGCCTTGGAAACTCAATCAAACTATGCAGAAAGCTTGCAAACTTCCATCTAAACACAACACAAACCACAAAACATGTTAAAAATGCATGAGAATTAAAATACGATTTTGAATTTTTCTTGGACAAACCGAATGCGAATTCTGTGATTCTGAATGGTTTTGTGCAATGTGAGGGTCTGGATCGATTCTGAATGGCACAAGGAACAAGATGGAATGCTCAAAATTGCTTGAAACCACCTGAATCCAAGGCTGCTTGTTGCTTGAGAGGCACAGATTTTTGACTTTTAGGTTAGGGTTCTTGGAGCAATTTTTCTGTCCTCTTTCAATTGGTATGCATCAAGTATAAGTACTGGAAGGATTTGGCATTGTTTTGGGAAAGAATTGATCAATAATCAATGATAATCAAATTTGATTTTTTTGCAAAAAATCAAATCTTCAAACTTTGGTCAATTTTCAATCTAATCTTCCCATATTGATCCAATTTCGAATTTGCTGGCTTTTAATGAATTGATTGGATCACAAAGAAGAAATAAATATCAAATTTGCAATTAATTTGGATTTTATACTTTATTTTTCAATTTAATTTGTATTTAAATGAATAAATTCCAAATTAAATAGGAAAATAAAATAAAAATTCGTGGCATTGGGCTTGGATATTCCTAATTGCATGAGGAATAAGTTAGGATGAAGAAAAAGTAGGCCCATTTGCAAAGGATTTGATTTTTAGGAGTATTTCTCTTTGTGCATTCTTTCAAAATTGCCCAACTTGTGAATGGTGTAACTTGCTCAATTTTCCACATTTTTGAGTGTTCTTGGACTTTTTGGAAAGCTCTAAGAGTCCTCTAACCAATGTCTTTTGTCTCATCTCAATTGGAGTTACCATGCTCAAAATATCTTCAAAACAAAAAGTTGACTTTTTGTTGATTTTGAAAATGACCTGTAATGTTTTGAGCTATACCTCTCAAATGAAGCATTTTTTGGACATTCTTGTGAGACATGAAGTTGTAGAGAATTGAATTTCCTTCAAAATGAGCTTTGGTGGGAAAATTTCTGAGAAAGTATGAGAAAGTTATGATCAGTCAAAGTTCAGTTGACTTTTCACCTAGAAACCCTAATTTAGAAAGTTTGACTTTTGAGCAAATCTTGAGTTTTCTTGATGAATCATGATCAACCCTTGATCAAATGATGAATGTAACTTCAAAATGAGGATGTTGACCAAAAATTATGAAGTTTGACTGTATGTTGACCATAGTTGACTTTTTGTCCAATACACCCGATTTTCAACCATCTGAGCAATTGTCTGAGGAAATTTGACTTGTAAGGCTTGAAACTTGACATGGAGAATCTTTGAAGCATATGAGGAGGCATGGAGGCCTTTGGAGATGTTGGAAATCCATCTTGACTTGAGAGATACCAAACCCTAGTTTGGGTTGATTGTCTAGGAGAGAGTTTGTCTGATCAACTCTTGAGGAATCCTTGAGTATGGATGTATGAAATATCTTGAGAAGATGGAGGGAAAATTTTGGGGTATGACATCGTCGTATATAAGTTGTTGTTGATATGTTGTTGTATTGAATTACGTTGTTGTGAATGATCGTATGTTTTTACGGAATAGTTGCGTGTTAGCGTTGATTAGTCTTGTGATTACCGAATGGTGATATTATATGATTTCGAACTATATATTGTTTGTCATAATCTCAATTATATGGTTCGATATCTCACCCTTTGCTTTGATAAGTAACACTCGGGTTGGGGATAAACGTTTGAAATGTTTATTTTGATTTGGTTTTCTATTGTTGTTTCCGATTGGAGTAGTTTGGACTCCGGAATAATTAATTGAAATTGTTTTTGTTGAGAATTGAAATATTTTGATTCAGACTATGTTACCTTTAATCTAACCATGTGTTATTGTTCGCGTTAAAAAGTGACGCACGAGGGAATCAAATCGGAATTCAGATTCTCTGGCTCGAAATGATTTACTCTTTTGATTTGTTTATAAAGATGTCGCGAGCATCAAGCTTTATTATTTCCAACACAAGAAAAAATGATATGAAAAAGGGGAAAGCTGCAACACCCTCAATTGATATGATATGCATTACGACCAGCGCGAACTAGACGCAACGCATTGGAGAGATTCCGGGCAAGGGGGTTTGTTATATAAAGGGAATAGATGTGGCACCCTGAATATATATAGTTATCTATAGCTTTATATATGAATAGTTTGATATGTTTGTGTGTTTTAATTTGCTATTTCTATTCTTGGAAAAGTTTCTCCTTTGGATTTTAAGAAGGGTAGATTATGTGGGATCCTAGGCTTTGTTATTATTGTGCTCGCAAAGATCATTGGGATCTTCTGCATACATATCCCTTAATGGGAATCAGAGCATTTGTAGCTCGGATCTAAAAGGAGCTATGGTTTTGTTTGGTTTGAGGGAGAAAGAAGTATGCTCGCCAAGGATGAGACCTTGTGCCTACGTATTCTCAAAGGGATGTTGAGAAAGTCAGAGCAATCGTAGTTCCCACTTATGCTAGTGGAAGCAACGGGATGTTATTAAGAGACAAAGACAAATGTCATCTTAATGAAAAAATGTATCTAATCTATTTCATCACATACATTTTGAAGGGTTTGATTGATTAAATCTTTCATCGTAAGTTATAGGTGTTTTGCTTGAGTGTACAAGCGTTACCACTTACGAGTTAAGAAAGATGTTAGAAAGATGATTGAATCTTTTAATTGTAAGCATTGGGTGTTTTGCTTGAGTGTACAAGCATTACCACTTACAGATTAAAAGATGTTTTTTGTTTGAAAAAGTGTTTGAAAAGTGTTTGATTGTATGTGATGTGATAGATGAGATACTTCTTCCATAGAGATGATAAATGTCTAAATCTCGAGGAGAAATTGATTGGATTAGGGGGATGCTTTTAAGAAGCCCGTGGGTCCTTGTATTGTAAGCCCAAGAGAAGGCATTCCGAGGGTCATCGAGGGTCCTTGTATTGTTAGCCCAAGAGAAGGCATTCCGAGGGTCATTGAGGGTCCTTGTATGAAGCTCAAGAGGAAGCTATAGGGTATGACTGGCTTTGGCTTTAAGAGTGGTTTCACCAGGAAACCATCCTCTTAGGATTTCAAGAGTGATTTCACCGGGGAAATCATCCTCTCAGGGTTCTATCCTAGCGCGGGTGATTCTTTGTATTGGAAGCCCAATAGGAGGTTGTTAAGAGATTTCCAGGTATCTTTCTTGTTTGATGCCCAAGAGAAGGCTAAACTCAACGAGGAGTTCTTTTGAACGAAGCCCAAGAGGAGGCTAACTCAGCAGGGGAGGGTTGTCTTATATGAAGCCTAAGCAGAGGCTAAACTCAGTAAATGAGTTTTCTTATATGAAGCCTAAGAGGAGGCTAACTCAGTAAATGAGCTATCTTGTACAAAGCCCAAGAAGAGGCTAAGGGGAACCTATTTGTTAGGCTAATTGTTACATTATGACTGAACAGTTATATAAACAAATGTGTGATATGTATTCACAGGAGTTTATGAAGGAAATATAAACAAGTGTATAAAACGAGCGTTTAAAGCAAGTGTAACTTGAATATATATAAGTTTTTTGAATGAGTACAAGGAAATGAATATGTACAAGAAAGGGTGATTATGTACATAGGAGGGTTGAGACTTACACCGTGAGGGAGGCCCATTGGTTTTAAGAACAGTTTCACCAGGAATAATGCTTCTCTTAATACCAATGGATTTGGTGTATAAACAAGCGAATGAAAACAAATGAAAGAAGTTTGTTTATGCTTGGATATTTATAAAGATGATTGAATATGTACAAGGAAATTTAATATGTACATAAAGGTTTTGGGACTTACACCGTGAGGGAGGCCCATGATCAATTAAGAAATTCAAGAAGAAACCCGGTTTGGTTTATCTTTGAGTTTAATTAATCATGGAAAAAAAGTGTGTAAGTTTGTTGAAATGTTTTGAAAAAGATTTTGACAAGTGAAGTATATTCACAAGAAGTTTTGAAAAGATTTTAAGTTTGAAAGTTTGAAAGAAAACATCTTTGAAAAGTATTTAGAAATACTTAAAATGTTTCATTTTTTGACTTAATAAAAATATAATCAAAAGAAAATATTTTTGGATTTTTTTGACATAATCATAAAATAGGTATATTAAATGACAAGTGTGCAAAAAATCATCTCAAAATGAGAAGTTTTGATTAGTTTTTGAAAATGTTGAAGTTTGTTAGAAACTTGAGAAAAAAGAGTTTTTTGGTCCTAAGGAGGTTTGAACCTTGGACATTTGGCTTTAGAAATGAAGATTTTTCACTGAGCCATTTGTTTGACTTGTCATTTAATTACCTTGTTTAGAAGGAGTTTTGAAAAAAAGAAAGTTTGAAAATATTCAGAATTTGGACTTCTGAAGGGTTCAGAAGTTGGCTTGCTTCTGGAGGATTAGAAGCTTAGCTGGCTTCTGGAGCGTGAGAAAGAGATTCTGGAGCGCTTTGGCTAGCAACTTCTGGGGCGTGTGGGCTAGCATGGTGCTTCTGGCTGCTTGAGAAGGCTTGCTTCTGGGGGGTAGAAGCATTAGAAGCTAGTGGCTTCTAGAGATAGAAGTACTAGAAGTATTTCTGAATAGAGTGGAAACGAAGAGCTTATAGGGGTAGAAGCTTCAGAAGCACTTCTGGAGGCTGAGCCTCAGAAGGACTTCTGGAAGAACAAGCTTCAGAAGCTTGTATTTCCCTTTATTAAAAAAAAGGTTCCAGGGGGATTCGAACCCTGAACCTATGGCATGGCAAGGATTTGAAAAGCGCGTTGACTTCCACTGGGGTGGCTATACATCCGTTTATTTATTTTCTTTCATGTTATTATATTATAAACGAATTATTTGAATTTGAAGAACAAACAGAAAACGCGCGTAACTCCATCTTCTTCTTCCTCAAGCTTTGATTTTGTAACTTCTTCATTTCTCAATGAAATTGAAAGATGTAAACATCAAAGTTGCTCGTTTTAATCCCAGGAACATGATGGTGATGATTAATTTCATTTATTTTAAGTGTAAGGTGACTAATTTTCACATGAACATGAAGAACCCTAACTTTGAAAATGATTATGAAATCGTGTTTGTGCAACAGTTAAACAATTGATTGAGGGTTTATGATCCTCATAGGTGCAGAAACATGATGGCATGGCAAATTTTGAACTCTTATTCAGAAATCTAAGAGTTCCAAGTTGAACAACTTGCCTCTTATAATCAGAAATCGAATTCTTGCTTAGAGTGTTTCCAGTTGTGTTTTGATGATTGTTATAGCTTCACTAGACCCTATGGAAGGTATCTGGATGCTTAGCTTGAATTGAAATGGCCTGGATCATTCCACCCAAGTCCAACTGCAATCTCTTGAAGTGAGTTTCGAATTTGGAATTGGATTTGTTACATATGTGATCTAAGTGTCTGGATCACTTCTATGAAGTGTAAGGATGATGTTTAAAGTGTTAAATCAAAGCTAGCACGAGCAGATTGAGATATGGCAAGTTAAGGCTCAATTTGCAAGTTTATGGATTTTGGAGCATGATTCTGAGTTTGGATAGCTTTTCTGGTGGTTTTAAGTCTTAGACAACTTCTAATTGATGTTTAGAACATGTTAGAAACTTAAATTCACTCAGATTTTGCAAGGTTTGAAGATTGCAAAATTTCCCTCTTTGAACTTTGAAACTTGGAATTTAAGAAAGGAAGAAGGAAAGCTTGATTATGATAGCTTTGGTGTGATTTAAAAATGAAGAAATGACCTCTATTTATAGGCCAAGAAATCTGAATGACAAGGTATGGCTATCATTGAGAGAGCTTTGCAACTTGCTTAAGTTGTAAGAAGGAATCTTTTGCATTTAATGCAAAAGTTACTTTCTAACCATGGTTAGAAATTTATCTTTGATTCAATCCTCTTCTCAATCATGAAAAGGCTTCTAGTTGATGACAAGGCTTCTAGAAGGGAGATTTATGAAAAATGACTTATAATTTTGAAGCATGAACTTGGAATTCCATGGTTTTGGAGCTCTATGTTTCAAAATCAAAAGCATAGCTAGACAAAGTGTTTTTGCAAGTTCTTGGACATTTTGGAAAGCTTGTAACAAGGGCTATAACTTTCATGTTTTGAGTTTTTCCTGAATCCAAATGGATCTAGGTGAAAAATGGCCATGAAAGTGAGGCAAAACCATGTTTCTTAACACTTGAAAAATTTTCTAAGTGTTAGAAAAATTTCAAATCTTGACTTTTTGTTGACTTTTTCACATTTCTTGATTTTTATGATCATGATGGATTATTTGAAAAGTTTTTATGATTGAAAAAGTTTAGTCTTGAAAAAGTTGACCAAAAGTCAAAGTTTGACTTTTGAGCAGATGAATTTTCATCAGATGGTTCAGAATTTGTCTGATGAAGAAACATGGATTTTGCAATGTTTTGAATTAAAAAATTAGGTTAAGATGTTGCATTGAAGATGTTAAGATCAATCTCCAAGAAAATAGGTCATCCATTGAGCAGAAAGTCAATGATTCACTATCTTCGATCAAAACCCTAATTTGTCGATTCAAGGTAGATCATGAGAAAAAATTGGGAATCTGAAGATCAAATGTTGATGATTGATTAAGATAGAATAATTAAGGTGAGTTGAAACTAAAACCCTAATTGATCACATCCTGAACAGATGAAATTTTGAAGAAACCCTAATTTTGACTTCTAGAAGCCACACACGATCTATTCTGTTCTGAAACTGTTAGTGATGCAGTGATGCATATGTGGATAATGGAAGGTGGTATCTTAGGTCAAAAATTGGGGTATGACAGTTATGTATCTAATTGAATGAGCTATATGGTTTTTGAAGCATGTGACATCCTGATTTATGTTGTTTGAAATTTTAAATTCACTCTGATTCTTATATAAATATGCCACGGGGAAGTCAGGGGTTACAAGTGGTATCAGAACAGGTCGGTCTATCCGGCCAGTGTCGTCTAACGTTGTTATTTCCTTTGTACGTGACAAGTGTGTGGAACACTGTCGGTACTTGTTGTTTTCTGATTATTGTTTCAGGAGTTAGTTGAAGCTAAGTGGGGGAGAAACTTTGCTTCTCGGATGTGCTCGGTTGTGAGACGTTAGCTAGTATGTTGCTGATGGCTATAGTGTAAGTGTTGTTGGAGCTTTGTTGATTTCTGAATTCGAAGGTAATATGGATTTAAGATTCTGGTTGTTTATACAGTTGGAACGTCATGGAAAAGGATAATTGTCATGAGCTGGAATCTAGTTAGTTGTTGTATTCAGCGTGTTGGTAGATTGTGAAGTTGTTGGGTTGAGAAGCCTTGCATAATATGTTGACGTTTGGATAATGATTCAGATTGTTGTAAGCTTGTTGTGAAATCCTTGTATGTGATTGTAAGAGTTGTTGGAACTGTTAGAAGGTTTTGAGTTGCAAAGAAGATTCATGAAGCGCACAAAGATACAATTTATGATGAATATGAGCTTTCAAGGAAGATGCCTTAAAGAGGAAACTAAAGTTGTGGTTGATAGAGGGTAGTGGCGTGTGAAAAGGAGAATTGGAGTTGTTCTGTCACCAAATCGAAGTAGAGCAACATTGTTGCAAATTTTATGTTGATATGAGATTAGTTGCGAATTGTTACCGCAGAATGTTGTGTTAGAGAGGTTGAAAATTAATGGTAATTTCTGGACATTATCAAAGAGAACTAAAAGAGTTGGTTATGAAAATGGTAGATTCGAAAGTTGGGATCAATCAGTCTGAGGATGACGGTCTGAGTTAGAGGTGCAAGGTGTGTTGAGATCCAGTAAATCAAGACTGTGTGCGCAATGATGCGGAGATGAATGAAGTAAACTTGACTTCCGTAGAAGATTAAGTGACTGTCAAGTGGACGGTGTAGCATGTTGAGTGTTGATATCTCATCGACTATATCAGATGAGGAGTAAGGTAATGATGATGGAATTTAGGGAGTTGTTATGTTCAACATTGTTGATGGGCTGTAAGGTTATTGTTTGAGAAATCTTGCGTAGGAATGTCGATGTCTAAAGTAACAGATTATTGTAGACCTTGCTATGGAATTATTGGGGGATGATTGAAAGAGTTGTAGAAGTTATTGGATTTATTGGAATCGTTTGGACCGTGAGTCAACGTTGGGAGTACGAAAAGATGAGTATGATCTCAAGAGTGGAAGCGTTAGTGATGGCGTAACGGATTTTGTTTTGATGTTATCATAAGGAGTGTGTGTTAAATATAGCTGCAAGACGTGTGAGTGTTGGAGTCAAGTCGTGTTGAGTTACAGTTATATCAGAAGGTTTAGATATAAGCAGTGAATTTAAAATATGATTGAGTAGTTGTTGAATCGAAGGAACTGGATGCAAATGTGATGTTATGAATGATTGCGTCAGACGGACTTTCGAGGACGAAAATATCCTAAGTGGGGGAGAGTTGTAACGCCCCAAATTTAATTAATTAGTTAATTAAATTATTGAAGTATTTTATTATTGGATTAATATGCTGGTGAGCGGTTAAGTTGATAGTTGAGCGATAGTCGGTTTGATTGTAGGAATAATATTAAGAATAATATTATTTATTTATTTTGAATAATTGTATTTAATTAGATTAATTTGGATTGTGAGGGCGGATAACGAAGTGGAGGTGTGAATATATTAGGCCCATTAAGAAAATTTATTATTATTATTGGATTAAAAAGAATTTGGTTTCAGTAGAAGGAGGTTTTAGGTTTTGGAAAAATAGGTCGTGAAAAGAGAAACTGTAGACCAAAAGAGGAACAAGGATTTTGACGGAGAAAAGTGGAACGATCAAGAATTCTTAGAGCAACCTTCAATCTAAGGTAAGGGTAGGGTTCTTGCTCTATAATTGGGGATATGATGGGCAATTGGTAGTTAGAGATGTATGATTCTCTAGGTTGTGTCGTATCGATGTGATTAACCGTAGAAAGTCCCAAATTGGAATATATGATCTTGTATTCTGTGTATCTTGTTGTTGTTGATTGTGAAATTCTGTTGTATATGTTGTGTTGCTGTTGTTGAATGAAAGGAATACATGATTCTGGTGTTAGATGATAGATTGTTGTTGCCAATTGGAAACAACCCCAACTGAATCGTGTAAATTGAAGAAAAATTGGTTTTTGGGTGAAATTGTACTGCATGAGCTGATCCATAATTTTATGTATCGATAAAAGTCGATACAAGTTTAAAAACCAGGAGCGTGAAAACTGCTTGTGTCGATACATAAAGCCTTGCATCGACTCATGGGGATGTTCTATAGGACTTGTATCGAGTCATACGTGGTATGTATCGATACAAGTCAGTTTTGTATCGATACAAAGATAGCTGGCATCGACTCATACTGTTATAAAACAGAAAACCAGAAAAATAAATTGCGTATGAGTCGACTCATACGAAGCTTGTATCGTTACAAGCTGAGTATGTATCGATACATGGAGGTTTGTATCGATGCATACTGAACAGAAACAGAAAAAGGAATTCTAAAAAATTGTTTTGGTCGTATCTTCGCGACCATAACTCCGATTTTGATGTCGTTTGGACCGTTGGAAAGCTAGAATCATGTATTAGCCTATAATAATGTTTCTAGGTACAGTAGGTGAGTTTTTGGATGATTTGTTGTAGTTTCCGTAAGTGAATCTGTTGTTGTCGTTATTGTTGAACGTTGTTGTAGAGGCTTTGATAGCTAAGGTTGATGGTTGTTGTTGTTGATTACGTTGGCCGCATGGGGCAAAATGAATATGTTGTAAGTTGGTTTCCGTTGTGGATCACGTTGTTGTTTATGCTGTTTAATTTCATCGCATACATACATTTGCATATTATGTTGAGCCGTGAGGGGAAAAACCATATTGAGCCGTTAGGGGCATGTCGTTTATGTTGAAGGCTCACGCCTTGATGCCTCGGAATTACTGGCAGCTGTTTACGTTGAGAGTTATACTCTGATGGATCCACATGCATTTGCATAGTTGAGTCGCATTCGAATTGTTGATTACGTTGTTGTTGCCGTTGTTGTTGCTATTTGAGTCGTTGTTGTTGTTGATGTTCATGTTGCCGGTTGATATATGTTGTTATGGCTGTTGTACATGATTCGTTGTTAATATGATTTTCCGTTGAATTTAGTTGTTGTTTGATAAATGTCGTATGTAATGCGGTGAACTGACTTTGTAGGATTTTTGTATCCAAATGTGCGGATAACAAGAGTCGCCACCGACTTTTATTTTTATCCAATTAAGGGAAGGTAAAAGTAACAGAAAAAGACCTTCGTTAGATTCTGAGTTCGGGAGAATAGTTATGAAAAGGGAAGGTATTAGCACCCCTTTCCATCCGCAGTTTATTCTACGGGCTCTTAGTTGCTCTTAGATAACCTTTTAAAATTTGCTTTCTGTGTGTTTGACAAAAATGTTTTGAAAAGGCATTTCGCTTTGACTTTGTAATGACTCATGTAGGAGTGTATACAAAGTGTTCGGAAATGTTTCGTTTTTGAAAGAATATGAATTTTGAAAAAGTGTGTGGTGTGAAAAGCATTTGATAGAGCAAGCAACTAAGAGACTTATTTACCCACTCAGAATTGGTCGTTTTTGTTGTACTTCTACATTCCTTTAGAATAGCGCTAGCCATACCATTAGTTAGTAGGTAGCTCCATTCGTTGGATGTAAGCGGGACATTCGAAGGGACATCGGATGGTCATAGAAAGCAACTTGTAGGAAGTATCCTAGCACATTCGAAGGGACTATCATCATTTTTCGTAGGCGACAATCGAGGGTCAAGATCATGTATTCGGAGGTGACATCGTGGGTCTTATGATCTTTGTATCGAAGGGACTATGATGATTTGTTTGGAAGGCAACGGTGCTAGGATACCTCTACGTTCGAGGGACATGACCATTTTGAATCGAAAGGCATCGAGAGAGAATTACCCTAAGGGGTGCGTGTGTGAAAGAAGTGTGTCAAATTCAGATATTTTATCTTGAAGATTAGTGTGAGCTATGTCCAATTATTATCTTGCCATACACGCCTAATTACTAGCAATTGATAAGGGTGCGGAGAGTAAAATGCGGAATGTAAAGTGCGGAAAGATAAACCTACGCTATTACATGGCTTTGGGGCAGATACATAATTTAAACTTGCGGAAAATAAAAGCCTAATTTAAACTATTACATCCCATGAGCAGTTACATTATTGGAAAATAAAAACGATAAAAGAAAAAACGTCCGAAAT
Organism: Vicia sativa; assembly: GCA_021764765.1. Taxonomy (NCBI): domain Eukaryota; kingdom Viridiplantae; phylum Streptophyta; class Magnoliopsida; order Fabales; family Fabaceae; genus Vicia; species Vicia sativa. The sequence goes on from CM038792.1 coordinate 227,424,850, forward strand.
GGAGCAACCTGTGAAAGAATAAGAAATTCGGAAAATATGATGAAATCGAAATAAGAGAAAATGTTAGAAAAAATGCAAATTTTAATATGAGAAATTTAATATATGCTGGAAATAAGATAAATATATTAAAATAATTTTTTGGGATTTTTTTGGAATAGATTTAATAATTAAAATGCAATTTATAATGATTTAAATGCAAAAACAAAAATAAAATAAATATGCATGCAAAAATTATATTTTTTAATTTATTAAATTAAATAAAGGTTTTTGTGAAAATAATGTAAAAAAGAAAAATGTTTTTGGTATTTTTTAATGCAGAATAAAAAATTATGAAAACAATTAAAATAGAATGAAAATATTGAAATAATGTGAAAAAAAATATGAAAATAGAGTTTTGTAAAAAAGAAACCAGAGTTGGTCTTAGCATGGTTCGAACCCGCGTCCTGGCCTTCAAACTTTGAGATCCTTCACTCTGACCGCTACGCCATGTGTGCATCCGTGTTTGAAAACTAGAACGAGTGAAATACAAGCACGCGTCGTCCTCCTATTGCCTCGTTTCCGCGCCAGACTTCGTCTTCTCCAATTTGAATTTTCAAAAAGTCTGCGTCGGCCATGGTTCGACGCTATGTTCCTGGCAAAACTGAAAATCAAGCACGCATAATATAAATACATTCTAAAGCCATGGTTCGATTGGAAACATCATTCCAAGTGCAATGGTACTGGTCTTGAGGTCCAATTTTTCCGTTTAAAGGAAACCCTAAAACGACACAGGAAACCCTAACAATGGCAATACGTGTTCCCGGCCATGGAAATTCGATTAAAGCACCCAGAAAGTTTGCAAACACATCACTAAACACAAAAACAACAACAAAACATGTTAATAATGCATGAATAATGAAACACGATTTCAAAATTTCCAAGAACAAACCGATTCGTGATTTCTCAATTCTGGATGGTTTTGAATGATATAAGAGTCTGGATCGACTCTAAAGACCTCAAGGAATAAGATGGAATGCTCAGAATCGGTTGTGGATGGCTGGAACTAGGATTGCTAGTTGCTTCAAGGACACGAAATTTTGACTTTAGGTTAGGGTTTGTGGAGCAATTTTTTCTTTCTCTCTTGATAGGTATGCATCATGTATTTATACTGGATGGATTTGGGATTGAATTTGGAAAGAATCAATCAATATTCAATGGAAATCAAATTTGATATTTCCATGAAAATCAAATCTTCAAAGCTTGATCAATTTCAATCCAATCTTGCCTTTCTTGCTCCAATTTCGAATTTGCTGGCATTTGTAAGTTAATTGGACCTTAAGGAAAGAATACAATCAATCTTTGCCATTAATTTCAATTTTATAATTTATTTTAAGATTTAATTTGCATTTAAATGAATAAATTACAAATTAAATAGAAAAATAAATCAAAAATTCGTGGCTTTGGGCTTGGACACTCCTAATTGCTTGAGGAACAAGTTAGGATGAAGAAAAAGTAGGCCCATTCGCAAAAGATTTGATTTTTTGAAGTATCTCTCTTTGTGCATTCTTCCAAAATTGCCCAACTTGTGAATGGTGTAACTTGCTCAATTTTCCACATTTTTGAGTGTTCTTGGACTTTTTGGAAAGCTCTAAGAGTCCTCTAACCAATGTCTTTTGTCTCATCTCAATTGGAGTTACCATGCTCAAAATATCTTCAAAACAAAAAGTTGACTTTTTGTTGATTTTGAAAATGACCTGTAATGTTTTGAGCTATACCTCTCAAATGAAGCATTTTTTGGACATTCTTGTGAGACATGAAGTTGTAGAGAATTGAATTTCCTTCAAAACAAGAGGTGGTGGAAAAATTTCTGAGAAAGTATGAGAAAGTTATGATCACCAAAGTTCGCTTGACTTTTCACCTAGAAACCCTAATTTAGAAAGTTTGACTTTTGAGCAAATCTTGAGTTTTCTTGATGAATCATGATCAACCCTTGATCAAATGATGAATGTAACTTCAAAATGAGGATGTTGACCAAAAATTATGAAGTTTGACTGTATGTTGACCATAGTTGACTTTTTGTCCAATACACCCGATTTTCAACCATCTGAGCAATTGTCTGAGGAAACTTGACTTGTAAAGCTTGAAACTTGACATGGAGAATCTTTGAAGCATATGAGGAGGCATGGAGGCCTTTGGAGATGTTGGAAATCCATCTTGACTTGAGAGATACCAAACCCTAGTTTGGGTTGATTGTCTAGGAGAGAGTTTGTCTGATCAACTCTTGAGGAATCCTTGAGTATGGATGTATGAAATCTCTTGAGTAGATGGAGGGCAAATTTTGGGGTATGACACACGACCCATAGACATGCTTTGTAGTTGCATGCGAGTGGGTGTCAATTCAGCATTGTACTCATACTGTCTATAGAAAGCATCATCCAAGTCACCCAAGTACGGATCTCATTCTCTGATAGTACCATTCCAACTGGTTCGGACAAACTCTCTTGAAAATAGTGCATCCACAACTTTCATCATCGGTGTGATTGATCTTCCGGACATAGGACTTCAAATGCGCTTAGGGCAAGACATGCCATCATACTTAGCAAAAGCAGGAACTTTGAACTTGGGAGGAATCACAACACGTGAACTAGACTCGATCATCAAAATTCAGCCGACATCTTCAAGTTTTCCACAAGATTCGACGATCTTCAAGTTGCTTGTACTTGTCATCTTCCTCAGTAATGCCATTACCATAGTCTTTTCAGGCTCATCTTGGTGCCTTCGTCATCACCCTTGTTACTTTGCTCTTCCTTCTTGAAACTTCCTTCCGAGAGCTCAATCTACCACCTTAGGACCACCTTTGTAGCGCGCCCATGTTGAGGAGACCAACAACCTTCTTCTTCTTGTTGATGAGCTTCTTCAAATCTTCTTGGCCTTGGACCAAGTGGTGAACATTCTTGAGCATTCGAGCTCAAGATCTTTGACACTGCTCAAGAGCCATTTCGCTAAAATAAATAGCGAGCAAATGAGAAAACCAATCTCCAATGTACCTGTGATGCAATGTTATGCTATGATATGCAATGTTTATGCGAATGCAATGCAATGTTTTCAAGGACCTTAGAGATTTAAATTTGTTAAACAAGCAATGAACAAACATTTATTAGTACTCTTTTCATTATTCTTTTCTTTTAAGTACAAGAGATAGTTCAAAACAATAAAAGAAAACATAAACATCCTAAAGCTCTAAGTCTCCCATGGTCGCTTCCTCTTGGTGCCGATGTAGGCGTTGATGTTTCGCTCCTCGTGAAGTAGCTTCAACTCTAACACTTTCTTCTCACTTGCATGAGCTTCAAAGGTATCCCTCTCCTTTTAAGTCGAATCCGGATCTCTTCAAGTCTTCAAAATCAGTAGGCATGTCGGGATGGAGAACAAGATAGGTACGCCACCTATAGCAACAGTTCCATAATTACGGTAAAGTGAATGGCATCATGAGGTTTTGAGCTCGAGCTCGCACCCATTTGAGGTAAGGTTCCCAAGGAATGGAGTTCGGTGCCCCAAAGTCTTGGTATCGTCTTCTTTACCATGCCCCAAGCGTATGAACCTTCGTTAATTCGAGATCGTGATTGTAGTCGAACACAATATCTTGGAGAAGCATATCATGAGGACCATCTCTTCTGCAAAACCAAACCGACGTAGAGCTAAAGAAGGGTTGTAATACTTCCCTTATACCAAGTAGTGGTACATTAGGGAATTCTCCACAACGCTCAATGAATGTGAAGTCCTTTTGAGAGAAAGATTCCAACGGATGTCGGAATGAGAGAGTGACATTAACCTTTGAGACCATCTCAACCTTTGTTCATTCTTCAAAACTGATGGAGGAAGGTGCGAAATAAACCACCTTGAAAGTAACGGTATACAACACATGAGAGTTCCTTGTCGCTTAGTAGTACGAGTGTGGAGAGAATGCAAGATGTCTCCAAGTAAAGTAGGCACTGGATTGCGGGTAAGGAACAACTTGATGGCATTGATATCGATGAACTGATCCGAGTTAGGAAATAGAACCAAACCATAAATTAGCAAGGCCACAATGTTTTCAAATGCATGGAAACTCATAACTTTGAGGAATTCTCGGGCTTTCTTAATTAGGAACTTAGAAAGTAAACCCTTAACTCCGCTTCGTGTTTCCCAATTGGCTTCAATATCTGAGCGCTTAAGATGTAAGGCGGATGCGATGTCTTTGAACTTAGGAACCTTTTCCAAACCGGTGAATGGCATTTGGTCGAGAATAGGTATCCCAAGTAACTTAGAGAACTCTTCTAAGGTAGGAACCAACTGATAATCTGGAAATGTAAAGAAATGGTGTTTCGGATCAAAGAACTGGAATAGGACATGCATCACATCTTCTTCAAAACCGGGGATAACCAAATCAAGTAGATAACCATGTCTTTTGATGAACTGAGCATGGTCGGGAATTTCTGAAACCAATTCTTTGAGTTGAGAGGGGATACCCATGAAGTTGATTCGGATAGTCTTTCTAGAAGCCATAATACCCTACAAAAGCAGCAAAGATAAATCCTAGGTCCTTGAAATAGTTAGAAATGATATGCAATGCGATGATGTCATGATGTCATGTTTAGCACACACAAGCAATTCACACAATGAGCCTAGGGTTAAGGCTTGCATGAGGTATAGGTGATTACCCTACCAAAAGTTTGAGTTGGTTCATCCTGCCCTATAATAGTAACCGGTTCTAGGAATCTCACATCACGCATCTTTCTCGTAGGCTTATTTCAATCGACGACCAAGTGGTCGATCGAAAATGTCCCAAAAGTCTAATCTCAATGAGCGTAGCATCGAGTATCAACCAACCTTGGTCTCACAAAGCCGCCATCTCACTACCTTCTAATGGCCAAGATGGGTCAATTAAGGTTCTAAAAGTTTAGTTAGTGCTTGATGACACCACGAAGCCAAATACTATCCTCAACTTGGAAATGAAGAGTATCGGACATCCAAAGTGTCACACTAACGTAGCCATCATGTTGACCGCTTAGTTATACGTCTAGCGGTCCAATGATCTAATGCTACTTACCTAAAAGGAAACCCGGATCCGTGTAGGATCCCCAACAATATAATACCCAAGCAACCCTTAAAGATAAAGCATACAAGTCAAACAAAAGTAGTAAAATGATCTAGAAATCCTAAGGCAATTCTCTCTTTAGGGTGTCGTCCCAGTAGTCGCCATCAGAATGCGTGAACCGACTTTGTAGGATTTTGTATCCAAATGTGCGGATAACAAGAGTCGCCACCGACTTTTATTTTATCCAATTAAGGGAAGGTAAAAGTAAAAAAGACCTTCGTTAGATTCGAGTTCGGAGAATGGTTATGAAAAGGAAGGTATTAGCACCCTTTCCATCCGTAGTTATCTACGGGCTCTTAGTTGCTCTAGATCACTTTAAAATTGCTTTCTGTGTGTTTGACAAAAATGTTTTGAAAAGGGCATTTCGCTTTGACTTTGTAATGACTCATGTAGGAGTGTATACAAAGTGTTCGTAAATGTTTCGTTTTGAAAAGAAATTGAACTTTGAAAAAGAGTGTGTGGTGTGAAAAGCATTTGATTTTTAGAGTAAGCAACTAAAAGACTTATTTACCCACTCAGAATTGGTCGTTTTGATACTTCTACGTTCCTTTAGAATAGCGCTAGCCATACCATTAGTTAGTAGGTAGCTCCATTCGTTGGATGTAAGCGGGACATTCGAAGGGACATCGGATGGTCATAGAAAGCAACTTGTAGGAAGTATCCTAGCACATTCGAAGGACTATCATCATTTTCGAGGCGACAATCGAGGGTCAAGATCATGTATTCGGAGGTGACATCGTGGGTCTTATGATCTTTGTATCGAAGGGACTATGATGATTTGTTTGGAAGGCAACGGTGCTAGGATACCTCTACGTTCGAGGGACATGACCATTTTGAATCGAAAGGCATCGAGAGAGAATTACCCTAAGGGGTGCGTGTGTGAAAGAAGTGTATTGATTTCAAAATATGTTATCTTGAAAATTACTGGGCTATGTTCATTATTATCTTGCCATACACGCCTAGTTACTAGCAATTGATAGGGTGCGGAAAGTAAATTGCGGAAAGTAAAGATGCGGAAAGGTAAATGTCCTACGCTATTACAAGGCTTTGGGGAAGATACATAATTTAAAGTGCGGAAAATAAAATCCTAAGTTAAACTATTACATCCCATATACAGTTACATTATTGAAAGAAAAATGAAAATAGTAAAGAAACGTCCGAATTGGAAGAACCTGTGAAACGAATGAGAAATCGGAAAATATGATGAAATCGAGATAAGAGAAAATGTTAGAAAAAATGCAAATTTTTAATTGGAAAAAATATGACATGCTGGAAATAATGTAAACATGCTAAAATAAATTTTTGGGATTTTTTAGATGCATTTTAGTAATTTAAAATGAATTCACAATGATTTAAATGCAAAATTACAAATAAAAATGAATATGCATGCAAAATTATATTTTTTAATTTTATAAATTAAATAAGTATTTTATGAAAATAATGTAAAAAGAATAAATATTTTTGATAATTTTTTAATGCATAAATAAAATGTGGAAATTAATTAAAATAGTGCAAAAATATTAAATAATGAAAAATATGAAAAAATAAGAGGAAAAGTGAGTTTGTAAAAATAATGGTCCCAGCATGGTTCGAACTGGGGACCTGACCCTCAAACCTTGAAAACCAATGCCTTGACCAACTGAGCTGGCATGTTCTACTGTTTGGAAACGGAGTTAGTGGGCTTTCATACGCGTCACTCTCCAGTTGTCCCGTTTCCGCGCCAAGAACATCATCGTTCTCGTTTGAATCCTGGGAATTTTGCGTCGGTCTTTCTTCGACGCTAAGGCCCCTGCAAAATTCTAAAATCCAGCACAGGTAATATAAATGAAATCTAAAGCCATGGGTCGATTCGAAATTCCATCCTGAACACGATGGTGGTGTTCTTTTTGTCCAATTTGTCCTATTTCGTGAAACCCTAAATCGAACCAGAAAACCCTAGCTATGGCAAGTATCGATCCCGGCCTTGGAAACTCAATCAAACTATGCAGAAAGCTTGCAAACTTCCATCTAAACACAACACAAACCACAAAACATGTTAAAAATGCATGAGAATTAAAATACGATTTTGAATTTTTCTTGGACAAACCGAATGCGAATTCTGTGATTTTGAATGGTTTTGTGCAATGTGAGGGTCTGGATCGATTCTGAATGGCACAAGGAACAAGATGGAATGCTCAAAATTGCTTGAAACCACCTGAATCCAAGGCTGCTTGTTGCTTGAGAGGCACGAATTTTTGACTTTTAGGTTAGGGTTCTTGGAGCAATTTTTCTGTCCTCTTTCAATTGGTATGCATCAAGTATAAGTACTGGAAGGATTTGGCATTGTTTTGGGAAAGAATTGATCAATAATCAATGATAATCAAATTTGATTTTTTGCAAAAAATCAAATCTTCAAACTTTGGTCAATTTTCAATCTAATCTTCCCATATTGATCCAATTTCGAATTTGCTGGCTTTTAATGAATTGATTGGATCACAAAGAAGAAATAAATATCAAATTTGCAATTAATTTGGATTTTATACTTTATTTTTCAATTTAATTTGTATTTAAATGAATAAATTCCAAATTAAATAGGAAAATAAAATAAAAATTCGTGGCATTGGGCTTGGATATTCCTAATTGCATGAGGAATAAGTTAGGATGAAGAAAAAGTAGGCCCATTTGCAAAGGATTTGATTTTTAGGAGTATTTCTCTTTGTGCATTCTTTCAAAATTGCCCAACTTGTGAATGGTGTAACTTGCTCAATTTTCCACATTTTTGAGTGTTCTTGGACTTTTTGGAAAGCTCTAAGAGTCCTCTAACCAATGTCTTTTGTCTCATCTCAATTGGAGTTACCATGCTCAAAATATCTTCAAAACAAAAAGTTGACTTTTTGTTGATTTTGAAAATGACCTGTAATGTTTTGAGCTATACCTCTCAAATGAAGCATTTTTTGGACATTCTTGTGAGACATGAAGTTGTAGAGAATTGAATTTCCTTCAAAATGAGCTTTGGTGGGAAAATTTCTGAGAAAGTATGAGAAAGTTATGATCAGTCAAAGTTCAGTTGACTTTTCACCTAGAAACCCTAATTTAGAAAGTTTGACTTTTGAGCAAATCTTGAGTTTTCTTGATGAATCATGATCAACCCTTGATCAAATGATGAATGTAACTTCAAAATGAGGATGTTGACCAAAAATTATGAAGTTTGACTGTATGTTGACCATAGTTGACTTTTTGTCCAATACACCCGATTTTCAACCATCTGAGCAATTGTCTGAGGAAACTTGACTTGTAAAGCTTGAAACTTGACATGGAGAATCTTTGAAGCATATGAGGAGGCATGGAGGCCTTTGGAGATGTTGGAAATCCATCTTGACTTGAGAGATACCAAACCCTAGTTTGGGTTGATTGTCTAGGAGAGAGTTTGTCTGATCAACTCTTGAGGAATCCTTGAGTATGGATGTATGAAATATCTTGAGAAGATGGAGGGAAAATTTTGGGGTATGACATCGTCGTATATAAGTTGTTGTTGATATGTTGTTGTATTGAATTACGTTGTTGTGAATGATCGTATGTTTTTACGGAATAGTTGCGTGTTAGCGTTGATTAGTCTTGTGATTACCGAATGGTGATATTATATGATTTCGAACTATATATTGTTTGTCATAATCTCAATTATATGGTTCGATATCTCACCCTTTGCTTTGATAAGTAACACTCGGGTTGGGGATAAACGTTTGAAATGTTTATTTTGATTTGGTTTTCTATTGTTGTTTCCGATTGGAGTAGTTTGGACTCCGGAATAATTAATTGAAATTGTTTTTGTTGAGAATTGAAATATTTTGATTCAGACTATGTTACCTTTAATCTAACCATGTGTTATTGTTCGCGTTAAAAAGTGACGCACGAGGGAATCAAATCGGAATTCAGATTCTCTGGCTCGAAATGATTTACTCTTTTGATTTGTTTATAAAGATGTCGCGAGCATCAAGCTTTATTATTTCCAACACAAGAAAAAATGATATGAAAAAGGGGAAAGCTGCAACACCCTCAATTGATATGATATGCATTACGACCAGCGCGAACTAGACGCAACGCATTGGAGAGATTCCGGGCAAGGGGGTTTGTTATATAAAGGGAATAGATGTGGCACCCTGAATATATATAGTTATCTATAGCTTTATATATGAATAGTTTGATATGTTTGTGTGTTTTAATTTGCTATTTCTATTCTTGGAAAAGTTTCTCCTTTGGATTTTAAGAAGGGTAGATTATGTGGGATCCTAGGCTTTGTTATTATTGTGCTCGCAAAGATCATTGGGATCTTCTGCATACATATCCCTTAATGGGAATCAGAGCATTTGTAGCTCGGATCTAAAAGGAGCTATGGTTTTGTTTGGTTTGAGGGAGAAAGAAGTATGCTCGCCAAGGATGAGACCTTGTGCCTACGTATTCTCAAAGGGATGTTGAGAAAGTCAGAGCAATCGTAGTTCCCACTTATGCTAGTGGAAGCAACGGGATGTTATTAAGAGACAAAGACAAATGTCATCTTAATGAAAAAATGTATCTAATCTATTTCATCACATACATTTTGAAGGGTTTGATTGATTAAATCTTTCATCGTAAGTTATAGGTGTTTTGCTTGAGTGTACAAGCGTTACCACTTACGAGTTAAGAAAGATGTTAGAAAGATGATTGAATCTTTTAATTGTAAGCATTGGGTGTTTTGCTTGAGTGTACAAGCATTACCACTTACAGATTAAAAGATGTTTTTTGTTTGAAAAAGTGTTTGAAAAGTGTTTGATTGTATGTGATGTGATAGATGAGATACTTCTTCCATAGAGATGATAAATGTCTAAATCTCGAGGAGAAATTGATTGGATTAGGGGGATGCTTTTAAGAAGCCCGTGGGTCCTTGTATTGTAAGCCCAAGAGAAGGCATTCCGAGGGTCATCGAGGGTCCTTGTATTGTTAGCCCAAGAGAAGGCATTCCGAGGGTCATTGAGGGTCCTTGTATGAAGCTCAAGAGGAAGCTATAGGGTATGAGTGGCTTTGGCTTTAAGAGTGGTTTCACCAGGAAACCATCCTCTTAGGATTTCAAGAGTGATTTCACCGGGGAAATCATCCTCTCAGGGTTCTATCCTAGCGCGGGTGATTCTTTGTATTGGAAGCCCAATAGGAGGTTGTTAAGAGATTTCCAGGTATCTTTCTTGTTTGATGCCCAAGAGAAGGCTAAACTCAACGAGGAGTTCTTTTGAACGAAGCCCAAGAGGAGGCTAACTCAGCAGGGGAGGGTTGTCTTATATGAAGCCTAAGCAGAGGCTAAACTCAGTAAATGAGTTTTCTTATATGAAGCCTAAGAGGAGGCTAACTCAGTAAATGAGCTATCTTGTACAAAGCCCAAGAAGAGGCTAAGGGGAACCTATTTGTTAGGCTAATTGTTACATTATGACTGAACAGTTATATAAACAAATGTGTGATATGTATTCACAGGAGTTTATGAAGGAAATATAAACAAGTGTATAAAACGAGCGTTTAAAGCAAGTGTAACTTGAATATATATAAGTTTTTTGAATGAGTACAAGGAAATGAATATGTACAAGAAAGGGTGATTATGTACATAGGAGGGTTGAGACTTACACCGTGAGGGAGGCCCATTGGTTTTAAGAACAGTTTCACCAGGAATAATGCTTCTCTTAATACCAATGGATTTGGTGTATAAACAAGCGAATGAAAACAAATGAAAGAAGTTTGTTTATGCTTGGATATTTATAAAGATGATTGAATATGTACAAGGAAATTTAATATGTACATAAAGGTTTTGGGACTTACACCGTGAGGGAGGCCCATGATCAATTAAGAAATTCAAGAAGAAACCCGGTTTGGTTTATCTTTGAGTTTAATTAATCATGGAAAAAAAGTGTGTAAGTTTGTTGAAATGTTTTGAAAAAGATTTTGACAAGTGAAGTATATTCACAAGAAGTTTTGAAAAGATTTTAAGTTTGAAAGTTTGAAAGAAAACATCTTTGAAAAGTATTTAGAAATACTTAAAATGTTTCATTTTTTGACTTAATAAAAATATAATCAAAAGAAAATATTTTTGGATTTTTTTGACATAATCATAAAATAGGTATATTAAATGACAAGTGTGCAAAAAATCATCTCAAAATGAGAAGTTTTGATTAGTTTTTGAAAATGTTGAAGTTTGTTAGAAACTTGAGAAAAAAGAGTTTTTTGGTCCTAAGGAGGTTTGAACCTTGGACATTTGGCTTTAGAAATGAAGATTTTTCACTGAGCCATTTGTTTGACTTGTCATTTAATTACCTTGTTTAGAAGGAGTTTTGAAAAAAAGAAAGTTTGAAAATATTCAGAATTTGGACTTCTGAAGGGTTCAGAAGTTGGCTTGCTTCTGGAGGATTAGAAGCTTAGCTGGCTTCTGGAGCGTGAGAAAGAGATTCTGGAGCGCTTTGGCTAGCAACTTCTGGGGCGTGTGGGCTAGCATGGTGCTTCTGGCGGCTTGAGAAGGCTTGCTTCTGGGGGGTAGAAGCATTAGAAGCTAGTGGCTTCTAGAGATAGAAGTACTAGAAGTATTTCTGAATAGAGTGGAAACGAAGAGCTTATAGGGGTAGAAGCTTCAGAAGCACTTCGAGGTCGAGCCTCGTAAGACTTGAAGAACAAGCTTCAAGCTTGTATTTCCTTTATTAAAAAGGTTCCGGGGATTCAACCCGAACCTATGGCATGGCAAGGATTTGAAAAGCGCGTTGACTTCCACTGGGGTGGCTATACATCCGTTTATTTATTTTCTTTCATGTTATTATATTATAAACGAATTATTTGAATTTGAAGAACAAACAGAAAACGCGCGTAACTCCATCTTCTTCTTCCTCAAGCTTTGATTTTGTAACTTCTTCATTTCTCAATGAAATTGAAAGATGTAAACATCAAAGTTGCTCGTTTTAATCCCAGGAACATGATGGTGATGATTAATTTCATTTATTTTAAGTGTAAGGTGACTAATTTTCACATGAACATGAAGAACCCTAACTTTGAAAATGATTATGAAATCGTGTTTGTGCAACAGTTAAACAATTGATTGAGGGTTTATGATCCTCATAGGTGCAGAAACATGATGGCATGGCAAATTTTGAACTCTTATTCAGAAATCTAAGAGTTCCAAGTTGAACAACTTGCCTCTTATAATCAGAAATCGAATTCTTGCTTAGAGTGTTTCCAGTTGTGTTTTGATGATTGTTATAGCTTCACTAGACCCTATGGAAGGTATCTGGATGCTTAGCTTGAATTGAAATGGCCTGGATCATTCCACCCAAGTCCAACTGCAATCTCTTGAAGTGAGTTTCGAATTTGGAATTGGATTTGTTACATATGTGATCTAAGTGTCTGGATCACTTCTATGAAGTGTAAGGATGATGTTTAAAGTGTTAAATCAAAGCTAGCACGAGCAGATTGAGATATGGCAAGTTAAGGCTCAATTTGCAAGTTTATGGATTTTGGAGCATGATTCTGAGTTTGGATAGCTTTTCTGGTGGTTTTAAGTCTTAGACAACTTCTAATTGATGTTTAGAACATGTTAGAAACTTAAATTCACTCAGATTTTGCAAGGTTTGAAGATTGCAAAATTTCCCTCTTTGAACTTTGAAACTTGGAATTTAAGAAAGGAAGAAGGAAAGCTTGATTATGATAGCTTTGGTGTGATTTAAAAATGAAGAAATGACCTCTATTTATAGGCCAAGAAATCTGAATGACAAGGTATGGCTATCATTGAGAGAGCTTTGCAACTTGCTTAAGTTGTAAGAAGGAATCTTTTGCATTTAATGCAAAAGTTACTTTCTAACCATGGTTAGAAATTTATCTTTGATTCAATCCTCTTCTCAATCATGAAAAGGCTTCTAGTTGATGACAAGGCTTCTAGAAGGGAGATTTATGAAAAATGACTTATAATTTTGAAGCATGAACTTGGAATTCCATGGTTTTGGAGCTCTATGTTTCAAAATCAAAAGCATAGCTAGACAAAGTGTTTTTGCAAGTTCTTGGACATTTTGGAAAGCTTGTAACAAGGGCTATAACTTTCATGTTTTGAGTTTTTCCTGAATCCAAATGGATCTAGGTGAAAAATGGCCATGAAAGTGAGGCAAAACCATGTTTCTTAACACTTGAAAAATTTTCTAAGTGTTAGAAAAATTTCAAATCTTGACTTTTTGTTGACTTTTTCACATTTCTTGATTTTTATGATCATGATGGATTATTTGAAAAGTTTTTATGATTGAAAAAGTTTAGTCTTGAAAAAGTTGACCAAAAGTCAAAGTTTGACTTTTGAGCAGATGAATTTTCATCAGATGGTTCAGAATTTGTCTGATGAAGAAACATGGATTTTGCAATGTTTTGAATTAAAAAATTAGGTTAAGATGTTGCATTGAAGATGTTAAGATCAATCTCCAAGAAAATAGGTCATCCATTGAGCAGAAAGTCAATGATTCACTATCTTCGATCAAAACCCTAATTTGTCGATTCAAGGTAGATCATGAGAAAAAATTGGGAATCTGAAGATCAAATGTTGATGATTGATTAAGATAGAATAATTAAGGTGAGTTGAAACTAAAACCCTAATTGATCACATCCTGAACAGATGAAATTTTGAAGAAACCCTAATTTTGACTTCTAGAAGCCACACACGATCTATTCTGTTCTGAAACTGTTAGTGATGCAGTGATGCATATGTGGATAATGGAAGGTGGTATCTTAGGTCAAAAATTGGGGTATGACAGTTATGTATCTAATTGAATGAGCTATATGGTTTTTGAAGCATGTGACATCCTGATTTATGTTGTTTGAAAGTTTAAATTCACTATGATTCTTATATAAATATGCCACGAGGAAGTCAGGGTGTTACACTTAGCATGCAATCCTATTAGCCATACATCTAAGTAGTGTATATGTACAGGAAATAAAGGTGCGGAAAGTAAAAAGTACGGAAAAGTAAATCCTAAGCTGTCATAGGGCTTTGGGGCAGTTACATAATAGAGGTGCGAAAAGTAAAATGCGAGAATTTAAATCTACGCTATTACAAAAATAACCTTGCAAACTATACATTGATTTCTAGAATTTAAATGCGGAAAGCGATAAATAAATAAAAAGAAAAATGTTTTTGATGTGAAAAAATATTTTAATTTAAGCTGACCTAGTTACTAGGAAGAGAAAAATATTTTTGTGAATTTTCTAGTTTGATTTTAATTAAGCAAATAAGTTAAAGTTGATTTGTGGTCAATTTAACAATTAATTTAAATAAAGGAAAAAAAGAATTATTATTTGTTTGTGTCAAAAATAAATTAGGGTTTTTAAACCTAAAATATAAAACAAAGAAAATGATTTTGTGATTTTGTTATATTTTAGAAAATATTTGGAAAGAATCAAATAAATGAAAATAAATAAGAAAAATAGGAAAATAGAAGAAAATATGGTTAGTGAAAAAACTGAAAAAAAAGGGTTGGGGCGCCAGGGATCGAACTTGGTACCCCAGGGTGACTGGTCAGCGTGCCTTGCCATCTGTACTACCTACACTTGGTGTTAGTATAATGGACGAAATTAATTAAATATGAAAAATAGAAAAATTGATTTTTAAAAACGAGCGCCAAAGGGATCGTCTTCCTCGTTTGAATTTTTCTGGGATTTTTACCGACTGCCATGAATCAACTGGATTTGATCCCCTGAACACGAATATTCCCTTAGATTCGTCCAATTTTGACTATTTTGGAAAACCCAAAATCGGAGCTATGAACCCTAACAATGGCAACTCACGATTCCTGCACTTAAACTCCAATCAAACTACCAGAAAGCATCGAAACATCAATATGAACACAAATATATGATCAAATTCAATTAACAATGCATGAATATGTGAAATCGAAATTGAAAAATATGAGGTAAACCGTGATCGTGTTATTAAGTTTCAGAAGCTTTTGATTGCTTGTAAGGGCCTGGAATGAATCAGAGGACACCGATGAAGCTAATGGTGACCTTGGAATGGCTTGAATCGAAGAAATTATTGGCATGCTAATTGCTTGCAAGTCACAGATTTTTTGAGTTTGTCTAGGGTTCCTGGAGGCAAGAATTCGTCCTCTGATCATTAGGATTCAATGTTCATATATAGTAGATGGATTTAGGTCAACAATTTTGATCAAGAATCAATCTTTGAATGCAAAGATATTTGATTGAGAATTTGCAACAAATATTGTCTTTTTTGGATCCAGTTATGTTCAATCTCTTGCCAATCAAGGATATTTCGGAGTTGCCAGCTTATATTGAGTGTCTTAGGCTTCAAGGAACTTGATTTTATATATTGCATTCATCAATTTGGTTTTTGTTATTTTATTCTAATTAAAATTGGATTTAAATGAATAAACTCCAAAATAAATAAAATAAATTAAAGAGAGGCGTGCAAGTGGACTTAGAAGTCATGGACTATCTTACAAATAATTTCAAACTATAAAAACTATGGCCCATTTGGAAAAACATTGAATTTACTTAGTATTTCCCTTCATGCATTTCTTCAAAAACGCCAAACTTGCACAAGTTGTATCTCGCTCAATTTTTATCATTTTGAAGTGTTCTTGGACTTTTTAGAAAGATCAAGATGTCCTCTAAGCACTCAGTTTGGTTTCATATTCATTTAAGCTTCTACGTTCATGTACACTTCTTTTAAAAAAAGGACTTTTTGTTGACTTTTAGAAGGACCTATAATGTCTTGATCCATAACTCTCAAATGAAGCATTTTTGGCCAAAGTTTCTGAGACACAAAGTTGTAGATAATTGAATTCCCTTTAAAATGAGTTTTGGTGGAAAAATTTCTGATGAAGTATGTGAAAGTTATGCCTGGTCAAAGTTCTATTGACTTCCCCTTAAGAAACTCTAATTTAGAAACTTTGACTTTTGATCAAATGTTTGACTTTCTTGATGAATCATGATCAACTCTTGATCAAATGATGAATGTAACTTCAAAGTCTTTATGTTGACCAAAAATGATGAAGTTTGACTGTATGTTGACCATAGTTGACTTTTTGCCCAATACATCTTATTTCCAACCATCTGAGCAATTGACTGAGTAAACTTGAGCTGTGAGACTTGAAACTTGACATGGTGACACCTTAAGACATATGAGGAGACATGATGATCACTTGAGGCATTATAAATCCATTTTTTACTTGAGAGAATCAAAACCCTATTTGTGGGTTGATTGTTTAGGAGAGGGTCCATCTGGTCAACCCTTGAGGAACTCTTGAGTATGGAGATGTGTATTGACTTGAAAAATAGGAGGAAACTTTTTGGGATATAATAGTCTGTTGTGCGAATATATTTGAAGCCACATCAACAAAAACGCGATTCACATTGGATTACACGTGCGGCTGCTTTTTCACAAAATCGAAAAAAATTTCTATAAATTGGAAAATGCGTCCAATGGTTAGGATTGTGAATTTCTTGGCCAATAGGAGGTTTTTTTGGAGAGCTTAGAGTTAAAGATAATTCATCACATGAATCAAACCTTTCAATTGTAATTTTTTTTAATCTTTATTAATCTCTTTTACCATGATATCTTATATTATGATTGACTAGCTCTTTAGGTTAGACCCTTTTAGATGATTTTATTATAGGTTTGTGTGAGACATGTAATTTAGTGAGTGTTGATCATTATTATGGTAGCCTCTTTTATTTTTTAATAGTATTTGTGCTTAATGAATTATTGACAAACACTTTTAGTTCCAAATTGTGTCTAAGAACTAACTATAAATAATACAATTTTAATCAATATTATTGGGAGACTATTAATATTGCCAGACATATGGTATGTTTATTTGAGAGAAAAGTATTTTAATGCCAGTTCAAACCTTCGTCAAATGCAAATTCTCCCATGATATTGGAGGATTTGTAATTTGACTATGAATGTGTTGTAGCAAGACAATGTCTCCCATTATTTTGGTTTAAATAGTCGTGATGTCTTAGAAGACCATTATACATTTAGCCATATATACATGTCCATTTTTATTCCAAAGAAGCAAGGCATCTTGAAGTTCTTTATAAAGAATATTAGTAAGAGGACCAAATTCAATCAACCATTCAATAAACCAAAAATGGAACCTAGTTTATGGATCAACCATTAATTCTATTTATCCTCCCTTAGATGGTGTCAAAATTGTCGTCCCCATTGGGATAAGTCATAGCTTCTCCTTTCAAAATTGGTAGACCTAGATCTGACCCTCCAGTTATGGATGATATTAGAAAGATTCATGAGCATAATAACTACTCTAATCAAATCATTAATACTATTGCTAGCTATTTTGATAATCTATCAATAAAAATTGACTCCAAAACCTCCAATTCTCAATTTCCTACAAGTACTCCTGGTCCTCATTTCAACCCCAGAAGAATCCCTAGAAGTATCGAAGAAAAGCTTAGTTTTCCTTCAATGAGTTTGCAAAAAATATTGGCAGAAGTATTGTTGGTACTTCTACATCCAAAAATGTCAATTTCCTTCACCTAGAATACAAAACTCATAATTCTAATTCTGAGGCTAGTACCTCTAACTTAAAGTAAGAATTAAACTGTATACGATTTAATTCGAGGGAAAATTTTAATATAGTAGACCTACTCCCCCTGCTATGCAGTTTGAGGAAAGATCCCAATTCAAATCTTCCAAATTTGAGGGAAATGTTGTCCATTAATGGAACATATATGGAAAATATGAGTATGAAATACTCAATACTCTCCAAGAGATGGGTATGAATTGCTATGCTTATCAAATTCAAAACATTGATGAACGAACGGGTGCAACTTTAATTGTTACTAGATTTACTGGTCAATGAAAGAATTGATGGGACCATTCCATATCCTTATAGGATAAGTAAAATATTCTTCAACATAATCGCACTCATGAAAAAGAAGATGGAAGTCTTGCTGAAAAACGGATGCTACATATATCCTCATCATCACCATTGGAATGTACTTCATATGAAATCCTCAAGAATAAATAGTTGCCTCTCAAGTGGTCTTATCAAATTTAAGATGTCCTACAATATATGATTAAAGATGGTACAAAGATGTCTTCCTTACTCATGTTCTTAAAAGGGATGATTGTAATGCATTTTTCTAGAAAGAAAGATTTATTGTTGGCCTCCCTAAACTTCTTGGAGAAAAAATTCAACAAAAACTCAAAGAAGCCATAAGCCTTCCTGAGGTAAATTTCAAATAAATTACCTATGGCCAACTTTTTTGTTTTATTAAAAAGGAAGCTCTCTCTCTCTCTCTCTCTCTCTCTCTCTCTCTCTCTCTCTCTCTCTCTCTCAAAATCCATTCCAAATATGGATTTGAAAAAAGCAAGTTGGATTTGAAAAAAGCAAGTTAGTAAGAAAGTTGGAACCTTTTGTGAAGCGTTTGGCTTGCAAAAAATCCAAGCCCTTTCTTCCAAGCTTAAGAAAACCAAAAGATTCTAGAGATAACCCTTTCATTTGTAGGAAAAAAAATAATCTAAATGACTCTTATAAATGAAACACTTATAAGAAACCTTACAAAAAATCTTCCAAGAAATGGCAACCTTGTTGCTATAAGTGCCAAAAGTTAGGACACAAAGCTCATGTTTTACCTCTCAAAACCAAGATCAATGACTTATTTCAAGATGATCAAGAACTTTGTGACAAAATTATAGTTTTATCTCTGTAGACAAGATTCAAGAAGTTCATGAATCCTCTACTAATAGTTCACAAGATTATTATGATGATAGTCCAAACAATGATTCATCTGAAGAGGATACCTGTCAAGGGTTCTGCCTTATTTCTATTAATGTCATTACCTAAGAAAAAACCAAGAAAGAGATCTTGTTCCATCTTATAGAAAAGGTTTCCAGGGAAGAAGATCGACATTAATACCTCGTAATGCTTTGGGATATTATCCTTATACAAGAAAACCCTAAACATAAAAGATTGTGAAAAGTACAAATCCTTTCAACATCTCTAAACGTTTTTACAGTGCTCATTCTTCATCCATTTCCAAACCTATAACTACTAATGATCTCCGAAGCGAGATTAACAATCTCGAAAGGGAGTTTAGTCATCTTCAAAAGGATATTACTCACCTTCAAACAAAGGACCTTTAACTAGAAAGAAGAATATCCCTTTTAACTCATATTTCAAAATACAAAGGAGGATAAACCTGAGTCTTCTGATCCTTCTATGACCCTTGAAGAAGTTTTCATAGACAATTTTTTGGCTACTCATAGAAAGAACGGTATTCCATTATCATTCTTATAGTTGAGGATTTCAAAATCAATATCCCTTGTCTCATAGATAGTGGTGGAGATCAAAATGTTATTATAGAAAGACTTGTCCCTTCTAAATTCTGAAAAGACTAATGAGACGTTGGTCTCTGTAAATGCCACTCCCTTGAATATTAAGTATGAGCATCCTAGTGCTTAACATTTGTAAGCAATGGTACTGTTTCAAAACTCCTTTCATTCTGGTCAAAGATCTCAACCAAGAAATGATTCTAGGAACCCTCTTCTTCACAACCATCTATCCCTTTATGGTAAAAGAAGAAGGAATTTCCACCAATATAATAGGAAATCTTATTACCTTCAAATTCATGACTCCTGTTAGAAAGAAAGAATTATCTTTTATTCAAAACTATTCCTTTTTCCAACAAATCGACTATATTCAGAACAAACAAAATCATATTAAATATCTACAGGAATATATTTTGTATTCTAAGATTGATGACGATCTTAAAAAGGAAAATCTTCAAAAGAAAATCATTGAGTTGGATCATAAATTCAGATAATAAGCTTGTTATGAGCTTCCTAATACCTTATGGGAATGAAATAAACATGTTGTTTCTCTCCCTCATATTCCAACCTTCAATGAAAAATTCATTCTTAGTAAAGCTAGACCTATTCAAATGAACCATGATCTTCTCAACACTTGTAAAGAAGAAATAAAAAATATTTTGGTTAAAAAGCTCATAAGGCACTCTAAATATCCTTAGAGTTGTGCAAATTTGTATGTCAACAACCAAGCTAAAAAGGAACGAGGAGTTCCCCGACTTGTCATCAATTACGAGTCTGTCAATGAAGTCTTTGAATGTATTAGATATCCAATTCCTAACAAAAGAGACCTCATTAACCATCTTCATAAATACAAGATATTATCTAAATTTGATCTCAAATCTAGATTCTGGAAAATTCAAATAAAGTAGAAAGTTGTCCTTTGGTCTAAAAAAATGCTCCATCTGAATTCCAAAACATTATAAATGACATATTCAATAATTATTCCAACTTTTCCTTGGTGTATATTGATGATGTGTTAATATTTTCCCAAAACATGAACCAATATTTCAAACACCTTGATACCTTTTTACAAATAGTAAATTGAAATGAGCTAGTTTTTTCAACCCCAAATATCAAGTTATTTTAAACTTAGATCAAATTCTTTGGACATGAAATTGTCAAAAGAACCATCAAACCAATTGTCAGAGCAATCGAGTTTGGAGATAAATTCCCAGATATAATTAAATACAAAACCCAACTTCAAAGATTCTTAGGGTGTATTAATTATACATATGATTTCTTTCCTAATATTAGACTCATTCGTAAACCCCTCTTCCAAATACTAAAAAAGGATCCTCTACCATGGACCTCATAACATACAAATATAGTCAAACAAATCAAGATTCGAATAAATCCCTACCATGTTTAGGTATCCCTAAACCAGACGCCTTCATGATCATTGAAATAGATGCATCTGACATAGGTTATGACAATATTCTAAAACAAAAAATTAATCTTACATCATATTTATCTTCAAAACAACTAGTAGTTAGACTTCATTCAAATATTTGGCTTGGACTCTAAAAAAATTATTCAACTATTAGAAAAGAAATTTTATCCATCGCTCTTTGTATTTCAAAATTTCAAGATGACATTTTCAATAAAAAATTTCTTCTTTAAATAGATTGCAAATCTGCTAATGAAGTTCTTCAAAAAGATGTTAAAAAAATTGTTTCAAAATAAATTTTTTCCAGATGTCAAGCCACACTTTCAAGTTTTGATTTTGATATAGAATATATCAAAGGTGAAAAAAATTCTTTACTTGATTTCCCAACTAGAGAATTTTTGCAATCCACGGAAAATGAGAAGACCAATAAGGCTAAGGATGCAAACTCCTGATCACTACTCAAAAGCTCCGCCTACTTCAAAACCTGTCACTTTGCCCACATCAAACAAATTCCTTACTTTACAAGATTTTCCTACTATAACCACAAATTTTCAACGTTACTCACAAATCATTTAAAAGTCCAATCCTCCAAAGACACCTTATAAATATGAAACTTAAAACTGCATCATACCTAAAGGGTATCCAAAAACCTACTTCATAAAACCAAATGATCAAAATATCACTCTGACCAAATTTACAACTGTTCAGAATTTCAAAATTCTAAAGGACATTATTCATCGTTACTTCCCTGAGGGTGGACTATGGTATTCTGATGATGTTAGAAAAACTCAAAATTTTTACGAATACATCCTTGTTGTTTCAAAATCCATTGAACTTGCTCTTATTATGGACCAAAAGGATAATTCAAGAATTTCATACTCAAAATTCATTATTAAAAATGTTCAAAATCTGATGATTGGACTTTTCCTTTCTCATAAAAATGGCTTTCAAAAACCTTTTAATCCTAAGGGTTATACTTATGTGGACTACAAAAATTCTTTGTTCAAAATGTTTTTCAATATGACATTTGATCACTCATGATTTTTCATATTCCATTCAGACTTTTTCAAAAATGTGTTGCCCATATGGTTTATTGAATTCTTTCAAGCAAAATTTTCCAAAGTCACTCTCATTCTCTATTGTTAGAGAGTTCAAAATAAAATGGAGGAAAAAATATTCTACTAAGTATTGCAATCCTACTGTAGTCCAAAATTTTCTCATAACTAGAGAAAAACCTACTTGGGAGAAGCAATCACCCCATAGTTCAAATGCAGCTTCCAAAAAAGAAGAAATTCCCTATTGAGACTTATTTATCTCAAATGGAGATTGAAATGTCCAGGATCCTAGAATCAAACTCATAAATGATCAAGAGTTATCTGCAATTCCTTAAGCATAAGAAGGAATCAGATAATGAAGAAATCACTCTTGAAGAATCCACCTCCGATCCCTTCGGCAGAGACTATGCTCGGGATTATTTTGAATTTTGACTACCCTTGGTAGATTCAAAAAAGAAAAGAAAGAAAAAGAAAAAGTAATATTCATAAAAGGAAATAAAAAGATAAAATAAAAATAAAAGAAAGTGGAATTCAAAGAAACAATCTTCTTTCTCGATTCAATTTGTCTTCATAAGTTTTCCGGTGAAACGAGTAACCAAACCCTTATCCTCAAAGCATTCAAGAAAATCAAATAAGTCTAAATTAATTACTCTAACTTTATCAACTGGAGGGATCATCCCCACTCTTCCACTCAAAGACTCTTCAAAACATCACTGACAATTCAATAATCTAAAGTTGCAATGATATTATGATACTTTATCAACTAGGGCCCACTCCGCACTCTTCCACTCAAAGACACCTCAAACAAGACAGACTACAAATTGTATTTTAATGAATTTATGGATTTAAAATTTTTATTATATTTGGTATACTTGGCAATTATGCTTTTCCTATAAGTAGAATTTTGTTTCTCACTTCAAAACACAAGTTTTTCAAGAAAAAAAACATCACACTCAAACTCCCTACCTTGTTAGAATCTAAGTTCTTTATTCTCAAGAAACTCTTTTCTACTTTCATCATATATTTTCTTAAGTTTGTAATCAAAATTTTAAAAGAAGAAATATTATTTCTTTGAACTATTTATACTCTCTCTCTCTCTCTCTCTCTCTCTCTCTCTCTCTCTCTCTCTCTCTCTCTCTCTCATTAGTCTCATTTGGCTCTTCCAACGTTCTTAATCTTCTTTTTAATTTTAATATAATTTTCCTACTTTATTTATTTTATTTTGTTACATAACATATCATTCATTGGAAGGCTGAGACTCCTTTATATTGTTCATGCATTTTCATACATTAATCATGACCATGAGAACCCTTTAATTTATATTTAGAGGTGTAAAGGGATCAGAAAAAATCAATTAAATTGACAATCCAAACCAAACTAAACTAAACCAAACCAAACAGAAAAAAATAATTAATTTGGTTCGGTTCCAAAATCGAGCCAAACCAATCAAAACTATTGTGGTTTGGTTCAATTCTCGATTTTAATTTTTAGGAACTGTCAAATCGATTAAGAAAATTAGTGGTATAATTACGTTCTAAATCTTTCATTTCACCCTTCACTAAGCCTAAAATTTGAATCGGACCATTCATTCTTCATATTTTTTTAAGTTTCATTCCTTTTATAAAAACACGAATCTAAAATCAAACTCTAAAATAATGAAATGTTGCTCTCGCCGTCCTCCACCATTGTTGCTCTTTCTACCGTCATTTTGATATCTTATGATCGTTTTCTTCATGTTCAAGTTCTCTTCGTTAGTTTTCATATATTTTTTTTAACTTTTTTGTTTCTTCTTCTTCAACAAAATTTCTTCTAGTCTTATTACAAAATAATTTTGATGCGTGTTTGAGGTGTGAAACATACTAATTTATGTGTATTGAAATTTTTTGTTGTTATTGTTGTGTTTTATTGGTTAATCTTTAAACCCCTTATTAACCTTTTGATGACAAGTGTCAACTTTTATATTTGATGACGAACTTATTTCATGATGCAATAGAAATCATGTCACTGTTTCGTATAGATTGAAAAAAACTTGTAATTTATTTGAAAAAATAGAATTTGAAATAAACTACATGAAATGTATTATTTTAAAAACAGTAGCATAAAATACATAGAAAAAACGATAATGAAGAATACGCTGATGAATATAATATTTAAAAAAAATATTGTAAATCGATCAACTGAACCCAACCAAATTGAATCAAATTGTTAGTTTGGTTTGGTTACATTTTTAAAAATACTATAAACTGAATCAAAACAAATCGATGAAAATATCATCGATTTTTTCAAATGTTTTTTTGACTAAAACCAATCCAAACGTAACCGATTATACCCCTATTTACATACGTTTGTGACACCTAGGAGTAGTTCATTATTGTGCATTATTAATTTTCAAATTAACTTTGATCATTTAAGTTAGTTTATAGAGTCAAAATTAAAGTTTCGAAACTTTTAAATTATTTTGATTGCTTTATTGTTAATTCTTATCGTGATAAATTTTTATAATATTATCTTCTTTTAAGTAATTTTTAAAATTTAACTATCTTTTTAACGGAATTTAAGTAAAATGAAATTTATTTTGATAAAAAATAATTAATATATTGTAAAAAATTATTATGAACTTGATTAAAATTTTAAATCTATGCCTCCAAATGTCAAAACGTAAATATAATAAAAATCAGGCGACACATAAAAATACATATGTTAGCCAATTATTAAAAAGAAATAACTAAAAATAAAGAGACTTATTACACGTTAAATTTTTAAACTTTTTTATAATAGAATCTAATTTTAAAAATAGAATCTATGCCCTTAAGCGGAGAACTAGAGGCAATAAGGCTTCCTTGGCTCTTAAAATCGATATTAGTAAGGCTTATGACAAGGTGGATTGGGGTTGTCTTAGAGGCGTTCTTTTCAGATTGGGTTTTGATGGTCGTTGAATTCATTGGATCATGATGTGCGTTACCTCGGTGAACTATATTGTTCTCGTGAATTCCGAAAATGTTGGACCAATCGAACCAGGAAGAGGTCTTAGGCAGGGGGCCTACTGTCCTCTTGCATGTTCATCCTTATTATAGAGGGTTTATCCAAACTCATGAAAAGTTCGGTGGCACGTGGTGGCCTCCATGGTGTTCAAATTTGTAGAGGGGCACCTGAGGTGTCCCATCTACTTTTTGATGACGATTGTTTTTTATTTTGCAGGGAAAATCTAACCGAGATGAATTCTCTTATGAAGATTATAAATACCTATGTGGAGGCCTCTAGTCAAGAAATTAATCTGGTCAAATCAGAGGTTTTTTTCATCCGAAATTTGTCCATTCTCGCTCAGGAGGATCTTGTTCACATTATGGGAGTTAGACATGTTCTGGGTACTGGGCGATATCTTGGGTTACCCTCCATGATTGGTAGAAGCAAGAAGGAAACTTTTTCCTATATCAAGGATCGTATTTGAAATAGGATCAATTCTTGTAAAGGTATATTTTTATCTAAAGCAGGCAAGGAAGTGATGATTAAATCAGTTTTGCAAGTTATTCCCTTGTATATTGTTGTACCACAAAATTTACCCTCTTCATTTTTTATATTTCTAGATTTTAGTTTCGTTATCATAAATATATATATATATATATATATATATATATATATATATATATATATATATATATATATATATATATATATATATGAATATACATACCATTAATCATATTGTTATCAGGTGTTGAATATCTTAAATTGTGAAAGAAATTGCGCGTTTCGATCGCCTCAGGTTATTTCGAGCCAAAATTGATATTTTCGATTCGTATGGTTGACACAAATTTTTTTGGTCAGAAAGTCATTTTGGTTTGGTTATACATGCATTGGGATCATATAAACATGTTCTCCAGTTTATCTGTTCATATCGGAGGCCGATCCTTCAATAAAAAGATTTTATTTGTTTATCTCTTAATAAAGTGAATTTTGGGTTTTTGGTGCATTTCGGGTGCTCCAGAAGGCATAAATCTCAGCTCGTCGGGTATTTTCTGATGATTTTCGGCTGGAAATTCCCTCTCGGTATTATCTTCAAATTTTGTTCACAAGCCGGAAGCAAATTGTGTGAAGAAAGTCCCCAAAGAAATTGATCTTTTAGGTGGGATAAAGTGAATATTAGTACTGTACCTTGTTCTCGGTGCGCTAAAAAGGCCATAATTTCTGGCTGGAACATCGAAATTGAGCGGGGCCAGTGTCTAAAATTTCATATTGAAGTCCTCTCCGACTTTCAATCACAAGTCTAGAGTCAATTCTTTACCATTTAAGAGTAGTTATTTATTCTTTGGAATTGATTTTGAGACGAACCGAATATTTTTCATATGATATGCGATGTTCGAAAAACCATATCTCGCTCGATTTTTATCGTAACAAGGTGGGACCAGTTCCAAAAGTTCACAAATTTCGTTTGCTTCATTTATTACGGAGACTCCAAGTTCAGATTTTGATCAGAAGATCCACGTTCGAGGAAATTTCTCTGATGAGCGCAATAAAAATTCTGCACGTGTCAGACGCCCGAAAAGTGTGCTGAAACTTCAAAAATTCATATCGCCTAGACCGTTCATCCGATAGAGTCAAAATTTTGACTTCCACAAGCAATTTCATGTTCCAAACAGTTTTCGTTTAGAGTCCGATTTCAAATTCTGCACGGATTTGGCTGTTTTGGGCTGTAGACGAAAATAATTCGGATAATCGCGATTTTGGCCTAATTGTGGATCCAAGGAACTCCAAGGCCCAATTTTTCTCACTATAAATATATTTTACCACTCACAAAATTAGGAGACACAATCATTTGCAAAATTTTGCTCTCAAATCTCAATTTTATTCTCCTAATTCTCTCAAATCAAAAGTCAAAATATTAAAGCAAAACCTCTCTTCCCTCCTCTCTCTCGAAACTGAGCCACCCCCTCCCTTGCCATAAGCCACCACATCGCCACTCCCTACCAACCGACCATAGCCCGGAGCACCCTCTCCTGGTCGACCTGCCTCCGGC
Organism: Vicia sativa; assembly: GCA_021764765.1. Taxonomy (NCBI): domain Eukaryota; kingdom Viridiplantae; phylum Streptophyta; class Magnoliopsida; order Fabales; family Fabaceae; genus Vicia; species Vicia sativa. The sequence continues at coordinate 227,451,784 of CM038792.1, forward strand.
CATACCTCTCGGTCGTCTCCCTTTGCTGGTGATCTTCCCTTCGGCTTCTCCCTCTCCCTCCGTCCAAGGCCGATTGGCCTCATTCTTCTTCCTCTCTCCAATTCTGGCCAGCACCGCGCTGGACCGGATCTCCTCCACACCACTCGCTCGGCCAGCCTAAGGACCAACCGATCCTCCTTCCATTTCCTCCAAGGAGCTCGGCCTCCTCTCTCTTCAACACTATGAAGCTCTTCATCTTTATTTTCTCCAAGGATTCAAGCTTATTTTCTCTGATTCTCATCAAATTCTTGTTGACTTTCGTATTTTATTCATTGATTCAAGGCAATTATTCAAGTTCAAGGAAGTACTTATTCAAATAAGCACTTATTTTAATTGATTTTTTTTTATTTCGACTTTTCTTGAAATTGATTATTCGAATTGATTGCATTTATTATGTTGATTCCTATTCTTGATTTGTTGATTGGAAATTCTTTGATTTGAATCTGATTTGTGAACGTTATTGTATCGGTGTGAAGGAAAATTGAACATAAAGCATGCATACACTTGTGTGATTTATTTCCTTTGCATCTAAACCTTTTTAATTGATCAATTGCACTACATATCACATACTCATGCATTAGATTGCATTTAGGTTGATTAATTATTTTGAATTCATGTGAATTAAGGATTAATTAGTTAGCGTAATTGTGTCGAAATGTAGTTTTAGGTGCATTTTGACTTATAGGTAGTATTTGCATTGTACATATGCATTTAGGTTTACATTTAGGTCACATTTTGTATGCTCATGCCTTAATTTGCAAGCATATGGAATAAATGAATCAATTTTATGTGGGTGTTTGATGTTAGTGGTTTGAAACATGTCGGTGTAGTGTTTTTAGGCCCTTTCTCATGTGTTAATAATACATCCTTGCTTGTATGAAATCAATGCATCATGACACTTTGTATTCTTAATTTTATTTGGCTTTGATTTGTGTCTTGCATCCTTTTAGGTGTAGTTTATGTAGAGCATGCATTTGATTACATATTGTATTCATTCATTTGCATTTCATTCATCAAAACATCATTAAATGTGTAAGTGAACATGCATTTTCATTCACATTTTTGCATTCATTTTCATTCAAACAACTTTGAATTTGTGCATTCTTTTGCATTTTGTTTTGTTTTGAATTGCTTGCTACATGTATGTGAATTAATTTCCAATTGTACTTCATTTAAAAACTAAAATAAAAGTGAATTGTAAATTAATTCGATACATGAATTTTGATGTTCCGTGATTTTGTTCATCGGAACTCATTTTTCCTCAAAGGTCCAAGGTAATGGCATATGTTCCTAACGTTTTGGCACGTTCTAAAACCGTTTTTGATGGTTTCGAAACCAAATTTCAAGTGCAACGTGCCTAAACGGAGTTGCTTCTCCGTTACTTTAAGGTCCGAAAAACGTCACTTCCACTATGAATTAATTAAAACTAATCATATTTTTGAATTCGTTGACGTTTTTGCAAGCAACCATGCGATTTTGAATCGATTCCGAGAAATTGTTTTTTACACTCCGATTTCGGAAAGTGCTTTCCCAAGCCGACTTTTATGATTTTATTTCACTTCTTACATGCTTATACTAGGTTATTATCATATGTACAATCGGTTTTGCATTTGGTATTTTCTTTCTAGTACTTGCTTTGTTAATTCTGACACTTTATTTCATGTGCGAGGTACATTGAGCCTTTTACACTTGTTTTTGATATGTGAAGCACGTATCTACTTGCACACATGTGTGTGCATTCTATTGTCTGCATTATTAGCGTTCTCATTTCATGCAGGTTTTATGATGGATTTAGATGTGCATCATGCGTGTCTTCTGGCTTGCACACATGTGTGCATTCTATTGTCTGCATTATTAGCATTCTCCTTTCGTGCAGATGTTCCATTTGGCTTAGATGCGCATGATGCGTATATCCTTGCTTGCACACATGTGTGTGCATTGTATTGTCTGCATTGTTAGCATTTTTCTTTCATGCAGGTTTTATGATGGATTTAGATGCGCATCATGCGTGTCTTCTGGCTTGCACACATGTGTGTGCATTCTATTGTCTACACTATTATCGTTCTTCTTTCATGCTGGTGTTCCATTTAGTTTAGATGCGCATGATGAATATCTCCTTGCTTGCACACATGTGTGTGCATTCTATTGTCTGCATTGTTAGCGTTATCCTTTCATGCAGTTTTAATGATGTGTATCTCCTGGCTTGCACACATGTGTGTGCATTCTATTGGCTGCATTGTTAGAGTTCTCCTTTCATGCAGGTTTATGCGTATCTTGCTAACACACATGTGTGTGCATTCTATTGTCTGGACTGTAACTTCGTGCAGGTTTATTTGCCTTGGATGTGCGACATACACCTTCGGATCATGCTTTGATGCCTCCGTGCATTACTCATCGGTTTCTTTTATTATTTGATGACAGTACTTGAAGTTTTATGGAGTATTTCTAGCTTGCTTTAGCTTTGCGGATTGTTATCCGTTTGGTATTTGCTATACCTTTTTATTACATTCTTTTACCGCTTTTCTAGAGAGCATGAGAAGTAGGGTTTTACCGCTTCCTTTTGCCATGAGAAGTAGGAATAGAGATGCATGATGGGGCTTCCGTAGTTGGAGCATATTCAGGAACCCCTCTAGTTTATTTAAAGACCTGTTTAGGGAGATTTGGTTTGCTACTTGTGTTTGGTTTGTTTAAAATCCTCTTTCGTGCATAGGGAGGTGCTTTCGGTCGTGTGTTTACTTTTGTGCTTGTATAGGTCAAGAGTGGTTAGGCAAACCGCTAAGCGGTACCACCAAGAAATTCCAATTTTGATGAGATCTATAGGTGTTGTATGTGATGATTATATGATGGGCACGCGAAAAGGGTTCACAATTAACCCCCGCACAGTTCTAGTCTGTGTCAGCTCAACACACACGCGAATCGTGTTGCCTCCTTTATCGAGTCAATAATAAAAGTGGCAAGAGTTTCCTATTCTGACTCTCCACGCCTTCTCTTGGGGTTCGCACTTGTTGCTTTGATACCCGCACTTGTTGCTTTGACTCCGGTATGCTCGTTACCATTGCAGGCTATGAGACTTCCTTCTTCTCCTGCGCATGTGTGATCATTTGTTTGTGCATTGCATTGTGTATGTGCTTCTGCCAGAGCACTTGTTTGCTTAATCTCTTAGCATCCCTTGGTCGTTCAACCAAGGTGGATGTTAGGGTAGTTTCCCCAGGTTTTCTCGGTTAGGATAGTCTTCGAGCTTAGAGTTTCAATCCTAAACCATAGGGCCATCTTTGCATGATAATATTAGGGGTAGAACTAGTTAGTTTCCCTTTCTAGTTTTCTTTGTTCTTTTGCATCCTTGCATGTAACAAAACTAAAACATGTTTTCTTTTCTTTTGAAAATCAAAACACTTAATAATGGTTCAAAATTCCTTTTCAAAGGTAAAAGCAACCAACCTCACTTCAAACCTTTTTGTCTACGGACTTTCTTTTATGTTTAAAACCTTTTCAAAAAGGGTGTTCCTTTTCAAGTCCGAGCAAGTTTCTAAGTGTGTGAGCGGCCGAGCATAAGACTTCGTATAGCTGCAACGCCAAGCACGAGTTGAAATTGTAAGGATGCGGAATCGAACTTCCCATATAAAAAATTACAACCTACCAATAAAATGTGAGTCGAACTACGACGCTCTGACTTTCCTATTGCACGAGGGAATACATAGGCATCTGGTCACTAGGTTGTGATCGAGTAAAACTTTGTAAAAACTTCCTTCTTTTCCCCTGTGTTTTCTTTACTTTCTTCCTTTCACACACATTGTAGCGATTAAGTAATAGATAGATATAACACACCCTTTAGATATAAAGTAAAAGTGGATATTATAGAGTACTATGGGCGTATGGGGTAATGATACCTTCCCCTCGCATAACAGACTCCCTTACCCGATCTCTTGGTCGTAAGACCATAATTTCTCCCCCTCAGGTTTACTCGATGTTTTCCTTTCCTCTCGCGGGATAAAAAAATGTTTGATGGTGACTTCATTGATATTTCTATTCGATGATGTTCGGCCAAGTTATTTCATATATCATGAGCATATTTATCATTCCAAATTCAATTATTCAAGATATTGAAAGAATGTTGAATGCTTTTTGGTGGGGAGGGGGAGGCAATAGAAGTGGTATTAGGTGGATGGTTGGGATAAACTTGCTTACCTCAAGAAAGAGGGAGGTATGGGCTTTCATGATTTCAAGGCCTTCAACATGGATATGGTGGCAAAACAAGGATGGTATTTGATCTCAAATCCAAATGCGATTGTTTCCAGAATTTTCAAAGATAGGTATTATCCTAATAATTCTTTCCTTGATTCTACCTTGGGATTTAACCTGAGTTTTATTTCACGTAGTATCTAGAAATCAAGGGAGGTTCTCACTCTTGGATGCAGGTGGAGCATTGGTGATGGGAGTAATATTAGAGTTATGCAAGATTCGTGGCTCCATGGAGGTGGTGATAGTAGGTTGAGAGGTCCTCAAAATTAAGGTGTGTATGATATTCAATTTAAGAATCTCTTGGTGCCCAATATTAAACAATGGGATCCAATTGTTATCTGTAACTTATTTGATGATGTTGTTTCAGAACAAATCCTTCAAGTGCCCTGATTGAAAGATGTTATACATGATAAGTTAATTTGGAAAGAGGAGAAGGATGATAATTATAGTGTTTGTTCGGGTTACAAGATTTGGAGTAATGTTTATAGGAGAAAAATGGAGGCGGGTGTAGCAGAAGATTGGAGTAGTCTTTGGAATATAAAAGCGCCGCCTAGAGTGAAGCATTTGATATGGAGAATTTGTCACGATTTTTTACCCACCCGTTCGAGACTTAGACAACATTTTGTTCAATGCCCTTTAGAATGTCAGTTTTGTAATCACCATGTCGAGGATGTTTGACATCTGTTTTTGGACTGTAGTGAAACTCATCAAGTTGGCATGTAGCAGGTTTGCACGATATTATAGCTTCTCAAATTCACTTGTTTCAAGATTTCAAATCAATTATTTTGGGCATTTGTAAGAAGGAGAATAATATAGTAACTGGTAGATTTGTTGTTATGTTAGATATTTTGTGGAAAAATTAAAATGACTTTATCTGGCATAATGAAAAGGTAGAAGCTACTAAACTGGGTTTATGTGATGTTTATAGATGGAATGATTGGTCCCTTGCCCAAGACGAGTCGATACCTAATACTCCTCCTCATCATGATCTGGAGTGGCACACACCTACAGAGGGTCGTTTGAAATGTAATGTTGACGCAGCTTTTAGTAATAATAATGGTTCTACCAACAGAGGATGGTGCTTCAGGGACCATCTTGGTCATTTTGTTTCTGCAGGTGTAGCTTGGGATCCAGGTATTCTTCCAGTCATTGAAGTTGAAGCCCTTGCTCTGAAAGAAGCAATCCTTACAGCTATCTCGTCCCGATTAAAATTTGTTACTTTTGAGAGTGATTCTTAAGGAGTAGTCCAGGCTATCCACAAATTAAATAAGGGTGATTCGGAGTTTAGTATCATAGTTAGATCCATCTCTAGTTTACTTATTAATTTTCTAACTTTTGAGATAAAGTTTGTAAAACATCAAGCGAATATGGTTGCTCATTCCCTTGCAAGGGCGGCCAATTCTTGATCTAGACGTATGTCGCTAAATATACCTCCTTCTTGTATTGAACACTTCCTTATTAATGAAAGTTGTTGAGTTTGTTGCTTTCAACAAAAAAAATAACAGAGTTTATAAATGGTTTGAAACTATTAAGCGTGCCATTAATATTTTAAAATTTATGAACAACTTATATATAAAAATATAATTTTATATTGTTAACTTATTCAATAAACAATTTGACCGTAAGTTTAATCATTTAAATCAAATAAATTTTAAATAGAAAGTCTTTATCAATTCGACATCCGATCCGATTTTTACAACATGATTTGAAACGACGCTAATGTTGAGATTATAACAATTTCTATAAACTCTATCTTTTTTTATATAAAAATCACTTAATAATGAATGGAAAATAATCAAGGTTGTTAAAATCTCGATTTAAAACCTAAACTCTATAGATTTTACGTTTCTAGGTCAATATTTCGTTTTAAATTGTAGGTGAAAACCTTTTTATGTAAAATTGTATTATGGGATGCTTTAAATGATTTAAAGTGCTCTGAAACCAGTGAAATCGTTGGATTTTACTCTTTGAACCGATTTTATCTTTTTTATCAAATTTTAAAAAACACATTTTGTATATTTTTCCTATGAAAACTTCTTTCATGCTTTTTAATTTTATTCACATTCATATTTTGGTTATAGTATTGAAGAATCTTTATCATCTAGAAATAAATTTAATCAAGTTGAATATGAATCCACTAATGAAGATGATGTTCTAAATGAATTGAACTGATGAAGATGAAAACACTTGTTTCTTTGAACTTTAGAAATTTATGAAACTCTTATTTTTTGAGAAAATCTTTTGGATATTACTTTTTATGATTTGGTGGATAACTTAAGTAATTTGATAAAAGTTTGTGTGTATTACACTTTATTATGGTGATATAGTGTTTTTTTATTTATAACTATGTTAAAGATTCAAATTATTGATGTATTTACAATATTATATAAATATATATGTCGTGTATATAAAATTAATATTATTTTAATATGAGATAAAATCTATAAATTTACGTTTCAATTTTACGTTTCAATTTTATCTAGGCAAAATAAATCAAAATAAAAACTCGATTCTGACTACCTTTCAAAATATTTTAGTTTCTGAATTATTATAACAATCCTATGGAATCATTGGAATCAATCCTACTCCTACTCCTACTCCTACTGTTATTGATTCTACCTTTTAGATTTTCTTTAAAAAAAACTAGTCAGAGACCCGTGTTCTCGCACAGGTGAATTTATTTTAATATTGACGAAATAATTTTTTTATATATACTCGTATTTATTGAAAATGTACCATAAAAAATTATAAAATTAAAATATTACAACAAATAATATAGTTATACAAAATATAATAATAAATTTGACAAATAATATATTTAGATATTGAGTGTGAATTTAAAGTGAATTTAATTGTATTAAATAATTTTAAAAAAACTTCTGACACGAAGAAATGAAAAAAATTGACATTTGTACACAATAGAAATAATTTGATAGTGATCCATAAAATAAAAAATCGTTATATGAGTATATTAATTCAATATAATTTTATTAATTTTATTAATAGTTATTATAAATTATTAGTATTTTTAGTAATAATAACCATATATAATAGTTAAAATATGTCTTAAATATAAAAAAAATCAATTTAAAATATAATAAAATTAATTATTAATTAAATTAAAAGAAATATTTGATTCAAAGTGATCTGTTAATTATATCTATAATACATACATATATACATTATATATATGAAACATAGCTCAACCATATTATAAACAAAGTAAAGTTCAAAGAACAAATAAAGTTGAAAGAATATTGTATCATATAAAATACTATTTTGAATAGTCTTTTGGATGTTGATGAGAGAGAAGCAAAAAGAAATAGAGAGAAAAAAAGAAAAGAGACAGAGAAAGGATAAGAGTTTATGTGAAAAGTGAGAAGTACTAATGAAAATCAAATATCTGGTGCTTCTAATCATAAAAGTTATAAGTTTGAAGTGTTATTTTGTTAGTTATTAAAATATCTTTTTAGTAGTGAAATTTTTTTGAAAGAAAAGAATAATAATGGAAGTGTGGTTAATCTTCTATTAAATACTTTAAGTAGAAGTAGCTAGTAGATAGTAGATAATTAAGACTCATAAAACACAAAGACACGACCCGGTAATCATGATGAGCTAAGAAGTTTTTTTTTCCTTTCCTTATCGTGTGTATATATCCCATTGACATCTAGAGAACTCAAAATTTGGATTGATTTTGACACTATATCATCAATATCTTCATCACTATATTATTGTTGAAATATGTTTTATTTTCAAATTATTATTATGGAAAGATACAGATTCCACAAACTTCAGGTGCGAGTGGTAAGTTGTTTTTCTTTATATATATTTTCTACTCCAACTACAACTATCACACATGGTTAATAATGACAGGAATTTTCATATTATTAATTCCACTATTATTCTTAGCACTTTGTCGATCTTATGACACACTAAATATGTTAATTAATTTGCTAATGTTTTATTGAGGGCCTGCATAATTATGTATGATTAGATATATAATGTTGATTGAGTTCATTCAATTCAACCTTCATTTGGCCGGCCCTTGATTTTAAATTCTGATATATTTTTAAATAATTGTTGATGAAGTATCTCTATTTGATTTTTGTCCTCTTCTATTACATTAATTATGTGTTTTCTTTGTTGAAGATTTCATATTTTTGGTCTCAACAAAAGTTGTCTATGATAGTCATGTCTGAAATACTAGTATAAGCCAAATACGGAAATACCATTAGTATGTGATTGAAAGTATAGGAGGCTAATTTCAATTTAAGATTGTGATATCCTAACCACTTGCAAAAATTAAATATCATATATTCACTTTCATACATTGAATTTGAGTCTTTATAATCTTATAAAATTATACTTTTTTAAGAAAAAAATATATTTATATAAGATGATATTAATTATATAAAAATAGACAAATTTACAATTGTGTAAATTATGTCAATTGATTTATAAGACATAATATTACTGTACATGATTCTTTAAACTCTCTTGAAAAGATCTATTGCCTCTAATGTTTAGAAGCCAAAAGTATCAAATACAAATTATTTTAAAATCTGTTGATTGACTAACAAATTTTTTTGGTGTTTGACTATTTTATTTGAAACTTGTTCTAAAGTAAAAAAACTTCTACTCCTCGCTCTCACAAGTGTGAAAACCTCAGTCAAAGTCAACACATGAATGATTCTTGACTATCTACTTTTATATTAGAACATTAGTCGACTTCAGTATCAATCTTTCGTCTTATGGTTCAGTCAAGAAATTAACATGCACTTCTTTTTCATAGATACTTACGTTTGTTGAAATATATCAAACATGTCATCCCTAACAAATTCATGTCGATACTTGAAATCTAGAAGATCTCTACATGTATTTTATCAAAGGTATCCAAGAACGTTTTACGACAAACAAGACAAACCACGTCAACATAAAACAAGAAAACCATAAGGTGATACCTAATAATAGTAAAGTATTCTAATGATGAGATATGTTAACCTAACACATCTATATAAATTGCTAGAAGAAAACCTTGAACATGTGGTACTCGCTCGCAGACAACAAATACATTTACTGACTAAACCTACTTTTATGAATTAGATAGTGATATGATTCATAAAACTTTAATAGTTTTATTAGAAAGGATATTATCTCTCTTAAAGTTTAATATATATATTTTGGCGATGTCCTTTTTAATAAAAATATTCAATACATGAAAGTAAAATTTGACATATCACTAAAATAATTCAAAATCAAAATTTTTACCGTATATTTCAAGCTTTCATGATCTTGTAATACGTAAGATTGAGTCAGATAAAATCTTCAATGATATATTGTCAATATTAAAATTTTAACTGCCAATTCATAAAAGTTGGTTTAGTTACTAAATATATCTTATTATAATACTTACGTATTTTATCTGAAGCATCTTTGATATGACTCACATCTAATGTGAGTTCTTAAAATCGAGCTTATCTAATTTTTTTTATAGATTAGGTTCATTTGTTTCATTTTAAAGAAAAAAGACAACATTATATATTCTTCGTCCCGCAAATTTGGTATAGAAAATTTAAGTACTCAAAATTATATAGAACTAATTAAATAAAAGAAACACAAAACTTCCTACACTGACTACAATTTCATTAAAATAATATACACAAACATCATATTATTGAATATTGGATATGTTTTTTATTTTTATTTTTTTACTATATACATCAATATATATTATAAACTGAATATATAATACAACAAACTAAATATATAATACAACAATATAGGTGAAATATACACCAACATATATATCATAATAAAAATATACACAAACATCACTATAAGAGACTTGATTTGAGGGATCAATCTAGAGCTTCACTCCCACAAACAAACACGTAGACCATCACCAAGGGGGCCCACACTAGAACTAGGAACCATGTCTGTCTCAGCCATTGGAGTTTATTCATCGATCTTATGTATCCTGAATTATAATCATAGGGGCAATTCTAACCCTCATCCATATGTAAGCGTGAATTTGTGCCACACTAAGGTATGATCTAGTATATTCTTGGAAGTTACACCTCTATGATCTCACTAACACGAGTGTTGGAGTGTTAATCTTACAAGTACACCTCTTCTCCATATACCATGGATTTTCACCAATGTATCAGAGAGAATTCACAGAGGACTCTATCATCTCATCACCAATTTCCCATTCAACATCGAAATATTGGGGCCACCTATGGGAATAATTTTTTATCCTTTCAAAATTCCATGTTGGATCCCTTAGATTTCCTCTATTGCCCTTCCATAACCGTTTATGTTAGCCAATTTTATCTATAAGAATTTTTAAAATTGTAAAAATAATAGCTTCTAAAGAAACTCGATTAGCCACTTATCATAACATTGTTCCTACAGTCGATGTTTTCTTGTTGGCCCATATCTCCATTCTTTATGGCCATTCTCCTCCCCTAGTACAGGTGCTTTGGTTCTCTTTATCTCTCAAACCGCCTTTTATTGCTGAATTTCGATCTCTCTCCCAGCGCGTCTAGGAATTTTCCAGTTTCTAGCTATGCTCCAACCTTTTCAGCTACTACTTAGAGGTCAGACATTAAAACAAATCCTTATTCGCAATCGCAAGTGCTTAGACCAACAATGTCTTGGGGCATTCAACAATTCTAAGACATAGTTAGAATACTAGGCACTAACAAACTCATAATGAGCATTTACAATTTAGTGAAAAATCAGAATGTGTGTCTTATAAATGAAAGACTCCTACAAATGAAGGAAAATCAACATAGAGTTATATCGTGAGTTTCTACACCATTGAAGATAGTGCAACACGACAACCTCGAGGCTACACCTAATGTGATTCTAGAGACGCTGTGTCACAATAAAAAAGGGTATCCTCCATGTTTCCAAAGCATTGTCATCCTCAGGTCTATAATTTCCCTCCTTATGATTCAAAAGGCAGAGATAGTATAAACACTTACCCTGAAATTTTTTGCCCTAGGGGTTCCCTCTTGCACCATTACAAAAGGGAGAATGTTCATGGCATCATCCACCAAGCTCCTTAATTCCTTCTAAAAACCTATATGTTAAATAAATTATTGACTTCAAATTTTTTTAATACCTAAAGAAAGTCAAAGCTATACATTTATGATGAGATTAAGGATCTAGACAAACACATAAAGCACGTAGACATTATGTTCGACTATCAACATGCCAGAAACGTTGTGAAATGTAAACTATATGGGTTATATCTCAAATGAGCGAATGTAACTTGGTTCAAGACCCTGGAGGATGGTTCTATTAATACATAGGGAAATTTGTGTGATGAATTTACAATGCGGAAATGAGAACTAAAAACAATATTCGTACTAAGTGGAATCAACCAAAAGAAAAAGGAAAACCCTAGAGTACATTGACTGGTTCACTAAAGTAGAAATGAATGTAGGTGGATCCAATGACGGTGGGAAATATTGGATCTTATATAAGGGTTTTATGATAAGCTGCATGTTTAGAGAAAAGTTAAGGATAGATGGCACCAGAAGCAAGAGCGAGCTCCTAACTCGAGTTCATCTGCATGTCATTTTTATGAGAAGTTGTTGGCTGAAGACATAGAAATAAATAATGGGTTAGGGAATCTGGTGGATGGTCAGTTCGAAGATAACTAATGTAAAGATAATAGGGACAAAGATACATTGCAGAGGATAACACATTAGATTATTGTCATACAAGCCACTTTTCACGGAATTTGAATAAATCGGGGTGAGATACCTCCATATTGTAAAAGAGTCCACAAGGAAGAATATGTTGAAAATTTTCCTCTTCCAAAAGAGTCATGGACGCAACACAAACAAACACATCCATTTAAATATGCCATAAAAAATTTGATTAAGATGGGGGGTTGGAAAGATCACCCAAAAGGGTGAAAAAAAGATTATCATTAAAGAAATAGAGGTTCGTCCATGAGGTTTGGAAGACAAATCAATTCATCATCAAGGATACGATCCCAATGCTGCGACAAAACACTACCTAAGAAAACCGTCTAAGGGAAGAACAAGACCACCAAGAATCATAGATGTTCGTTCAAATCAAAAGGACCTACTCTTATCCCCTAGACTTGGTCTTAGGAGTTTCCAATAATATTTGAGAGCTTTTAGTAGGAAAGAATCATGAACCTCCTTATACAAGGAAATGGTGGTTGACCTTTAACCAAATATTACAAGATGATAGATATGGGTGTTTGCGCCTTTTCTTCAATAATTACCGAAAGTGAACTGGATAATATTCCTTCCCAATGATGGATTGAAGTAGTTAGTCTCCTTTTCATAAACACCGACCTTGGAGCGGTTAGTCTTCAAGTTCCAAAATATATGAACTCAATACCTTTGGTTTTACTAGGAAAAACCAAATAACCTGTGAGATTTTGACCTGGATGGCCTATAACTTCTGAAGATTTTAATACTAGGATAATATTTAATCTATCTTGATTTTAACTAGGCTAACCAAGAACCAATGAGTATTTTAGCAATGGCTAATCTTCAACCAATATCGAGAACTGATCATGCAATCCCCAAACCTAAGCTTTTATCAAGTTTGCCTTGAAACCTCAAATGATCCCTAATTGGAAAGTATTCAATCAAGGTGTATACAAAAGATTCCTTTGGAAAAATTTACAAGTCTACCCTTTCCAAAATTATAAAAGTATCCTCACTCAAAAATGAAGTTTTCTCACAAAAGCATTTTGCTATAACATATAATGAGAGAAAGTTATATATATATATATATATATATATATATATATATATATATATATATATATATATATATTAAAGTATCAAAACATGATTTTGAATTATTTGAAATAAGAAAATAAGCCTATATTAATAGGCAAGAGTTGTGCCCAAAACAGAATTTTCATTTAACTCTTTTTTTAGCATTAGCTAACCGATTATAAAAAATTCTAATTGATTAGATATTAAAAAACAATCGATTATAAGTTCTCAAAATTGATATTTAAGATACATAGTCATTGCATGGAATCAAGGTGCATTAAAATTAGCTTAATCCTTAAGTTTTTGAATTTTTAATTGATTGTCTATTTGATCTAATCGATTAGAAAAGTCAAAATTTTGCCCATGGCTATTTTGAGTGTTTCCGATGAAGGAAAATTATGATCATAAACGTAGTGAAAATTAACATTTTCTTTTAGTGATCCTTAAGAATGGGCATGGTCAGTGATAAAATCTATTACCTCTTGTGGTGATTTGGATCTTTGATGTTGTGATCACGAGTGTTGATGAAGAACAACGCCTCTACTCAGTCCACACGAACAAATTGCTTCCGGTCACAGTGCTAGTTACTTACAAACGAAATCTTTGAGTGAGAGAGTGAGCGAAATATGGCTAGGGTTTCAAGACCGAATTTTCTTCAAGTGAAATGCTTCAGCACAAGGGTTCTATTTAGAGAACCATAAGTGTGGTCTACAAACTAAAAGCCCAATAAAGCCTGTAAGCTAAAAGACCAATTAAACATACGAGTATCATACCTTATGATGTATCGCATATCACTTAAGCATGTGGTATCTTACCATATTCCGTATTCCACTTAAGTGCATCTTACCTTACAGTTTTCCTCATTTACTTTATCTCTTATTAATCTGTCCTTATGTGTGTGAACCTATAGGTTTTCGCGATGTTGGCAATTATATTAAATCACATTTAACATAATAAATAGTGAGCGGTATCTAGAAACACATCACAGCTACCCAAGTCACGAAAATGTCATGTGATTGACAAAACCTTTCAGTGATAATGTTTGTGTGTACAATTACCCTTTTGCCCTGATGTCTATATTGAACACAAGGCATAGACCGTCTCACCCTTGTCCAGTTCAATATTGGACCCTTAGAAATTTATCTTGTTACGTATGATGGGCAAATTCCATCTAGGTCAGTCATGTCCCTCAACATGCTTTGTGAAGTACCCATCAATTGTCTTTATAGTCATCCAGTTACATATAACATTTGATCAGCAATAAAGCACTTGACCCTATATCTAGGGTCCATAATGGTTTCAGGTTAAAGGGTGGTATACACCACTTATCAATATGAGAATTACTTATGACACTTTGCATAACATTCTATGTAGCATTCTCAGAGCGGGTCAATCTAGTATAAATATTACTCCTAATATTCATAACTATGTCAAGACTTGATAACTCCTTATCCATGATCCATGAGATGTGATCATCAGTCTATCTCCATAATAATCTCCATGCATTAATGTTATCCAACTTCACAATAAAGTTCGATTATGAATGTTTTAAGAATAGTGTCCTTATGTTTAATGGGGTCTCATGATTAAGTCACACTTAAAATTTCATTAAACAAACTAACTATTCTAGGGACTTTATTATTTTGGAAAAGCAAACATAATAAAGAGATGTCGTTTATTATTAATTAATAATTCAATACAAGTACCAAAAGTGTTGGTCTCTAGGGCTTACACCAACATTTGATTCATCTGATACAACTTCTATATGTTTTTTAAAGTTTTTATTTTGGTAAAGCAATTTAAAAAGGTTTTTGTGTGTGTGTGTGTCTGTGTGCTTATATCCTTATACTTTTAATGGAAAGCCCTTTTGCGTACATAAGTTCAGTCACTTACTAAATTAGGAGATTGACTCCCCTTCTACAAGTCCTTTATCAGATACTATCTTTTGCGTTGATATTGCTTGAGATCTCTTGAGGCTTTAGATAATTTCCAGTTTGTTTGCCTTCTTAGGATAGTCAAGTTCATAAAATCATATCACTTGGGTTTACATCTTTCACTCTTTAAGTACCTTGCTTGGAATATCATTAGACGTCCTTATAGTTGTCATTATCAAAAGTACATGTTTTGGTTAAAGGTATATCACTTGCAAAACAAGGTTTCGCAAAACTAACGGGACCGAATCAACCCTAAGGCCAATAAAACTACGAATTTATGCCCCCAAAGTTTAAAAAAATTGAGTCCAAATAAGAGACCCCATTTAACAAAAATTGTATATATTAAGACCTCTGCAAACTCTTGCATATGCTTTAGTATGATGTAGTGGTAACAAGTAATATTATTTTAGATAACATGTTTATGGCTCAAATCCAAAAAAAAATTAATTTAATTTTTTAAAATACAATTTTAGAATGTATTAAAAGCTTATATAAATTTTCATCTTAGTGTTAACAGAATAACTTGCAAAAGAAGAAACTCATCTTTATTGATGAATGAATGATAATTTACATACATGGAATATGAGAGTGATCTTATTTATATAGGGAGAGATCAAAGGAAATTATGTCATACCCCAAAATTTTTCCTCCTACTTCTCAAGACATTTCATACACCCATACTCAAAGACTTCACAAGGGTTGACCAGACAAACCCTCTCCAAGGCAATCAACCCAAACTAGGGTTTGGCAATTCTCAGATCAAGATGGTTCCCAACATCTCCAGTGGTCATCATGCCTCATCATATGCTTCAAAGAATCTCCATGTCAAGTTTCAAGCCTTACAAGTCAAGTTTCCTCAGACAATTGCTCAGATGGTTGAAAATTAGTTGTATTGGACAAAAGTCAACTGTGGTCAACATACAGTCAAACTTCATGATTTTTGGACAACATCCATATTTTTGAAGTGATATTCATCATTTGATCAAGGGTTGATCATGATTCATCAAGAAAACTCAAGATTTGATCAAAAGTCAAACTTTCCAAACTAGGGTTTTCTAAAGAAAAGTCAACAGAACTTTGACCAGGCATAACTTTCTCATACTTTATCAGAAATTTTCCCACCAAAGATCATTTTGAAGGAAATTCAATTCTCTACAACTTCATGTCCCACAAGTTTGGTCAGAAAATGCTTCATTTGGAAGATATGGATCAAAACATTAGAGGTCCTTTTAAAAGTCAACAAAAAGTCAACTTTTTGTAAAGAAGTGTTATTGAGCATGGAAACTTAAATTGAGATGAAACCAAAGAGGTTGTTTAGAGGATATCTAGATCTTTCTAAAACGTCCAAGAACACCCAAAAATGATAAAAATTGAGCAAGATACACCTTGCACAAGTTGGGCATTTTTGAAGAAGTGCACAAAGAAAAACACTTGATAAAATCCAATTTTTTCCAAATGGGCTTATAATTTTATGATCCAAACTTGATCATAATATTATTTATGACCTATTGATGCCTTGCCACGACCTTTTCCTATTTCTTTGATTTATTTTTGAATTTAAAAGCATTTAATTCAATTTTAAATTAAATAAAATATGAAAACAAGGTGTAAAACAAGTTGGGTTGGATTTCTATCAACCTTGAGGACCAAGGAAGCCCACAAGACATGCCAATTTCGTGCAAGCTCATACAAGGAAGAGAAAATCAAATTTTGGAAAGATTTGATGGAAATTGAAGGAAAAATATTTTTGCATTCAAAGCTATATCTTTTTTCATTCTTTTTGCTCCAATCTCTTGCTCTATAAATACACAACACATCTACAAGACAAAGGGACGAAACCCTAGCCTCTTGAAGCAACCCTAATTTTCTCAAAATTCTTACAAAGTTGCAATTTTCGAATTTTGTTTTCCAGCAGCTTTCAAGGAGATTCAAGCATTCCATTGCCTTTCTGAGCATTCTAGCAATCATTCCCAACCTTTACACGAAGCCAAACCATCCCAGATCATGCTACACAAGTCTCACCGATTTGGTATTTTCCTTGAATTCGTTTTCTTTGATTCATGTATTATTAACTATTTTCATTTGTTTATATGAACTCAGGACATCCATTAGATCATGATTGATGCATAACATGTGAGGTTTTACGCATAAATCACGAATTGCCATTGTTAGGGCTCCTAGGTCTGTTTGTTTCGAAACACACTTTCCAGGCCGATTCAAGACGAAAGAACACCACCATCGTGTTCGCAGCCCTCGAATTAGGGGGGTAGGGTCCCTCTTTGCTCTTTATTCTGGCTATTTTGCAGGTTTCAGGTGAGGAGGCCGCCGGAGAAGACGATCGGAGCTAGGGCTCCGGCGTCGTTGACCTGTCTGACTCAGGCGAGGCATGCGTGGCAAGATGGAGCGATCTGATTCGTTCTCACGTTATAACCGGGTCCCACATTTGACTTGTTTTTTTTTTAAATCCAAAATATGACACGTTTATCACTTATAATCCATTGGTTGCAGGTTTAAGACAACCAAGCAGTCTAGCTCAGATGGTAGCGTGCTTGTTGGTTTATCCAGGAGGTCCTGGGTTCGATCCTGGCTTCCAGCAATTCTTTTTTGCAACTTTTCCAAAACTAACATTTTTTCTATTTTTCTTTTAATATTTTCATTCTAATTTAATTTATCTTCAAATAATTTTCTCATGCATTTAAAAATCACCAAAAATAATTTCCTTTTGCATTTTAATCAGAAAAATACTTATTTAATTTTTGACATTAAAATTAATATTTTTGTATGCATATTTTAATTAATTGTTAATTAACCATTAAATTGACTTTTAATTGCTTTTCCTCATAAAAAACGACCTAGAAAATTCCCAAAAAAATTTTACATCATCTAATCAGCATTGCTAACCTAAAATCTTTTTCCTCATTCAAAAATCTTATTTTTACTAACATATCTTCTCTTATGCGAATTTCTTATATTTTCTGATTGTTATGTATCTGCTTATAGGTTGTAATAGTTAGGATTTATTTTCTCGCATTCTTTTCCAACATTATGTAACTGCTCATGGGATGTAATAGTTTAATTAGGACTTTTTCTTTCCGCACTCCTATTATGTAACTGCCCCAAAGCCATGTAACAGCGTAGGACATTTACTTTTTCCACTTTACTTTCCGCAATTTACTTTCTGCACCATATAAACTGCTAGTAACTAGGCGTGTATGGCAAGATAAAAACGAACGTAGATCACCTCTAGTTGCAAGATAACATATCTGAATTTAACACACTCTCTTCACACATGCACCCCTTAGGGTAATTCTCTCTCGTTGCCTTTTGAATAAATGGTCAAGTCCCTCGAACGTAGAGGTATCCTAGCACCGTTGCCTACAAACATATCATCATAGTCCCTTTGATACAAAGATCATAGACCCACGATGTCGCCTACGAATACATGATCTCGTCCCTCGATTGTTGCCTACAAAAAGTGATGATCGTCCCTTCGAATGTGCTAGGATACTCCTACAAGTTGCCTTCTATGACCATCCGATGTCCCTTCGAATGTCCCTCTTACATCCAACGAATAAGGTTACCTACCAACTAATGGTATGGATAGCACTACTCTAAAGGAACGTAAAACAACACGAAAACGACCATTCTGAGTAGGTAATAAGACTTTTAGTTGCTTGCTCTATCAAAATACTTTTCACACCTCACACTTTTGTCAAAGTTCAAACTCTTTTCCAAAATGAAACATTTCCGAACACTTTGTGTACATTCCTACATGAATCATTACAAGGTCAAAGCGAAATGCCTTTTCAAAACATTTTTGTCAAACACACAGAAAGCACTTTTAAAAATGAGCTAGAAGCAACTAAGAGCACGTAGATAACTACAGATGGAAAGGGGTGCTAATACCTTCCCTTTTCATAACCTTCTCCCTTACTCAGAATCTAACGAAGGTCTTTTTTTGTTCTTTTCAGCTTCACTTAATTGGATAAAAGAAAATTCGGTGGCGACTCTTGCTATCCGCAACATTTGCGATAAAAAGCAAAACGAATCTCAAAGTCAGTTCTCCCACCGTATTACAAATTAGTTCACTAACAATCTAACCAACTTCCTAACAAACTGGCTAGCTATCAAAGACATGGAAAAACATAAAAATTGTACATCAAGTAACTAGTATATCTAACATTCCCCTTAAGTTTGAATATGGATGTCACATGGGTCCACATTTTACAAGTTGGCAAGGAAAAGAGCTTGATACGAAATGCTTGGTGAAGGCACCTGAAAGCTTGTTGAAGCTGCTGACATGTAGGAGAAGGACGAGCTTATTCTGAATTTTCTCTCTAATGACATGGAAATTTATTTCTATATGTTTGTTTATTTAATGAAAATTGGGGTTATGTGTCAATTATATTGTTGATTTTCTATCATAGTAGATTAAAGAAGGTTGAGGTAGAGATATGCAAAAGTAACAATTGATATTATGAAACAATTAAAGTTCACATGTGAGAGAGGCACATGCTCGATATTATCTCAGTGGAAGACGTTGAAACTATATTATTCTTTTTGGTTTTTTAGGATACGAGACAGGTGCCTAGAAATACACAATAACTAGTGATTAATTTATTTAAATCATGGCATCTTTCCCAATAAGATTCTGCAAAATTACGAAGCTTGATTACAGTAGTGGTAGAGTAGAAGATGTCTTTTCCTTGTGATGATTTGTAGTACTTAAGAATATTGGTAGCTATAGTGAAACGAGGATTCAATGGTTTTGACATGAACTAGCTTATATGTTGTATGTATAAGGAAATACCAAGCCTTGTGTGAGTAAGAGAGAGAAGTCTTCTATAAAAAGTAGGGTCTTCTAGAGGAGTCCCCTCATGTTAGGAGAGTTTGATGGTAGGATTGATGGGTATGTGATCTGTTGTCGCAAATGAGTAAAAAATGAGTAAATAAAGTTAGTATAAGAAAGCGACACTCGAGTCGTATTGCAAGGACTCTAAGTTATTTTAACCAAAGAAAAGAAACGAAAGAGTGGATTTAGGTTTTCGTACAATTGAAAATAAAGAAAATGATTACAATTATGATTAACATATTAATTCACTGGTTCGGTAATTTCAAGTTCATCATCGGTTATTATATCACCAATTTTCTAAGCGAATTCAATTTCTATTTGATTATAATTTCGATTAGACAAGCACAATGAACATCATATGAACTATTTTCCAATTTACCACATTACACATGACAGTTGAATATCAATCGAAGTTAACAAATAAGATAAATTAACAGATGAATTTAAAACCACTGAAAATAATATGAAAAGTCATTGAATTGCCTTATCGCAAAGTAAAATATAATATATTTAAATACATTGATCAGTATATTTGATGGCTTGACTTCTAAATATCTTGTGTCCTAAAACAATTAAAGGGTATATTTCATATGGTTAACTAGAATACCTTCATCTGATCTTGCAATTTCAAGGCCAAGGAAAAATTTGAGCTTGCCAAGACCTTTGATGCGGAATTGTTGGTCAAGAAATTGCTAAACATTTTGAATTTTTATCAAGCAATTCCTAACAAACATTATATCATCAACATAACCAAAAGTGACGAACATGGTGATCACGAGGTCTATCCTGAAAACAAACACATGATTTTAATAACCACCTACCATAAAGTATTTAAATTCATACATAAAATGTGTTACACATAACATCAAAAAATTTCACAATAATTTTCAAGAAGCCTCGAGAAATAGTTTTACCCTACACCCAAAGAATTCAACATTTAAATTGTGAAGAAAGTTATGTTTGTGAATGTGATGAACCACACGTCTTATTAATTTTGTCTCAATCATTTGTAAGCAACTTGCTCAACTATTATTGTTTATTGACCACTAGGGTCCCATACAATACTTTTTAGATATTGTCTTTAAAATTAGAATATGATGTTGTGTGTATTTTAAGAAATCGGTTAAAATAACTTGTGTGGTTACTTTTTATGATCTATCAATTTTATAGTGAAATGGAGTTAATTATAATGATTAATTATAAGATATTTGGGAGGTGAGATAAGAAGAGTATGGCTTCTGATAACTATTATTGTAAAGTGGGAGATAAGTCAAAGTGACATTAATAAAATTTATCAAAGTGGAACGACTTATTATTATGTTTTAAATTCTTTGATTTTTGAGAGAAAAATCTTTGTAGTTTATAGTTTGGTAGATAAATAAAATTTAATCAATAATTAATTTTATTTAATTTTAAATTTAATTTTTGTAAGTACGTAGATGAAAAGTTAGTATTATTAAAAATGTATACACTTTTAAGCAAGTTTCATTGATGAAAAGAGAACTAAGGGTTCTTCAACCTTTACACAAAACGAGACAACTGTCCGATTAAAAAACGGAAATTACATATCAATTCCACTACGATAAATATAACAAAGGAGCTTTGTTAAAATTGTAGAAGTTGCAATTGGAGTATGTAATAATATCACCTATAAGCAACCATTTCCATATTAACATCTTGATACTCCAAACCATATCACTAATGATCGTACCTGATCAGAAGGATTGTCGATGACCCAGTTTCTGCGGTTGGGGTACCACTCTGATGCCAAAGTAAGGAAGGGCAAGAGGAGAGAGCAAGTAAAGACTGAATAGAGAATAGCATAGAATATTTGACCCTCTCGAATGAGAGGGTATTTATAACCCCCAGCGCTGGGTCAAGGTCCAGTTAGTGGGTAGCTTAGCGAAGCCCACTAAGAGACTGCCAGAGTTTGCATGAGCAAGAAGTCCAGCACGTGGCCTCCTCCCTGGTTTGCAACTTCGAGATATAAGGGACGATTGACCCGTTATTCTCGGAGGACAGGATGACAGTTAAGTAACCGTTGGCCACGTGGCCCTAACGCGCACGTGGGAACATTCTTAGCCGTTGTAGACAGATGGGCATGCGGGTCCTTGATGCCCACTGAATTGGACCCTAATAGTAATGGGCCAAATATTAATCCAGTCCAGAATGCCAAATATCATTTATAAAGCAAATATATTTCTAGTCCACCATATGATCTAACATGTAATTAGCCACACCACCCCTAACTTTCTCTGTTTAACTTTCTTCTTTTTACAAAAAAAAATTGTACCAAGTGTTCACAGTGATTTCTGGTGAAACAACCGCTAGTCCTCCAAACTATCAAATAAGCGTTATGACTGTTATTCAATCCCTCTGGTAACTTGCAGGATCCACTAGATTGATCCTATGGGGTATTGGTCGTTTGTGTAAACTTAAAATAAGGATTCATGTTCAAGATTTGTTTTTGAATGTTTTATATATGTTCAAGTGTGTTTCGATTATGATGTTCAAGGACTTAATAACATGATCAAGTAAAGTAGTATAAAACTAATTTGAACAAGTAAAAGCATAAAGATTTCGAATTGTAGAAAATGTATAAATGCAGGAATGCTTAAATGACTTTTAAATGTAAAAGACTTTCAAAGTAAAAGCATGAAATGTAAAAGACATGAATGTAAGAACTAGTATGTAAAAGCTTTCTGGAAAATAAGAGCGTTAATATAAAAGTTTCAGAAAAGTAAAGGATTTCGAAATGTAAGAAACGTTTGAGTGTAAGGAAAGTTAAATGACTTTGAATGTAAAGAATTTAAAAGACATTGATGCAAGATAAAGATAAACTGGAAAGATAAAGATGCATTATTGAATAATAAAATCTTGGTGCAATCATACGTACATCATTCGAGCATTCGTTTCCCTGGCCATGTGGTATTTTAAATGTTACTGAATTTTAGTACAATAGATATGACACACGAAATCCTAACACTAAGACTTCTATTTATACTATTTCGACCATAACGGTCTGACTTTTGAGATCTTGCCACGTTTCAGACATGCAGAACACTATGCTTCTGTAGCTTCCACGTCTTCGAACCGTTTCCAGCACGCATATTCGAACTTCCATTTATCCCGCTCACGTTTGAATTTCAAATATCTGAACTGTCTTTCGTTTCGAACTTGCTTCTTAAACACCACGCTACTACCACTTCGAAGCTTCTTTCATATGTATCACCATAATTACTATCCGAAGCTCCAAGCTCCAGCAAGTCCATTCGAAAAGCCAATTCTTTCATTCTGAATAATGACATTCCCTTTGTTCCAACGAATACTGATATTGTTTCGTTTCGAGCTTAATGATTCCTATTCGAATCATAGATATCAAAATCTTCAGCCAACAAAATGCCCCTTTAAAATATGTATTTCGAATCTCTTTCTGAGAAATACTTATTTTAAATATATCCACAAGATTTTGATGTGACTTTGAGCAATCATGACACTGTGTATGATTTCTATTACGTCAGTCACGATGGCTCTTGGGTTTCCGAACCGCTTCAAAACAGTTGCCACGGTATGGTGCGGTTATTAAAGACAATGATTACCTTTAATCATGCTTATTATCAATGCTCATTTTACGTCACCTCACTCCGTGTCCAACCCACGTCCTCCACGTATCTTGGACTTAGTTGATGAGTGCTTCAACTTCCTTACTATAAAACCAAACAGACTTAGTCTTTCTACTCTTTTTCCACACTCTGAATCTTCTTTTTCTTCTCTTCCCGTCAAGAACCCTAAATTCTTAACAACCTCCAACAATGTCTTCAACAACATCTCAGATGAAAAAGATTTCTAAGAAGAAGAACAAGAACGCTGGAACGATCCTGGAAAGCAAAGTTGGTATTCACCAAGGCCAATCCGGGCTTATACCTCAAGGCATCTCCAAAGAACAAGAACTCCTGTATTCTTCCCAGGTATTAATCCCAACCAATGCCTCTGGAAAGAGGTTTGCCCTAATGGGCCCTCTCACAGTTTTTGAGATTCTGAAGGATACTAGGACAATATTCCCTGTTTGCTATGATTTTAAACCTCTGTTCAACAAAATGGAAACCCCTAGGTTAGAAACTGATAATGTGAATGAACCCTCTATTTCGAACAACGTAGAAACCCCTGTGGTTCCCCCAAAGGATCCTTTTATTTTGGACTATGTTAAAAGTAACTTTAAACCATTTCGATCTTGTCCTACTGCTGATGTAGCGTACCAAAACTGGTTTGCTAAAGTGGAGGTTAAGAGATCCCATCAGTGGGAGGAACTAGGTATTTACAATCTCCTCAAATTATCTAAACCAGGCTTCACCTACAGCCATCCTTTGCTATTTTCATCCTGTACTTTTGGGATAGTACTTATAATACCTTTCACCTTCCTGGAGGGATGATCACACCTACATTCTTTGATATAACTGCTATCACTGGCCTATCACCAGTAGGAGAAACATACATTCCTGATTATGAGGAACATTCAAGCATTATTGACTTCGACGTAAAATTGGCTTCTCCAAGTTTATCGGTCATTATCACTGGTGATAGTGTCTCGATGTCGAACATATTGTCTTTCTCACCCTTTGGTTATCAAGATATGTTTTCTGCAGTAGGTCACTACAGGTAGCCAGCAGGTTTATCCCTCTAGCAAGGGATTTACACGAAAATAGGAGGATTAATTTAAGTGAGCTCTTACTAGTTGACCTTTATGAAAGTTTGAGGTTAGCTTTAGCTTAAAATCTCACACTCTAAGAATATCTTGCTAGCTGGTCCTTTCGGTTGCTCGATTTATGGCTTAATGCCATGTTCGAATCTTCACTCTCTACTGCGGATACTATTATTGAGCAAGATCCAGAAATAGCAGATCGAAATGTTGAAGGCACAAGGCTAAGGAGACCGACTCAGTGATGATAAAGGTGATTTCTTCTCTCACAATACATTATGCTCTTTTCAAGAAGCATAAGTTTATGGCGCCTTTTGCTTTGAGGACACACGGACCATCATGGTTCACTATGTCCCTTTCGGAGGCTGCTAAGACTAAAGAAATCCAAGATATCTGGAAAGCCTTCTTGCTCCCAAGACTAATCTCTTCAAGAATCACTCCAACCAAGAATCAAATCCTTGCCTACCAACCCAACTTCGTTTCAAGACAACTTTTGAACTTTTCAAACTCGAGCTCTATTACTCTATTGAACCTTCAAGGCCAGAGAAGCCAAACTCCAGCAGGAACAATATCAAGAATTTGCTCAATTTGACTTAATTCCTTTTGAACCAACCCATTTTTCATCAAAGGGTTTTCTGGATTGGTGGACTAAATTCTATCAGTCTTATATGTTTGATACTCTCACCATCCAAAATAAACTGACTGCTGCGTTCGATGTGCAGGTACACAAAAAGAAAGGTATGCTCACTCATGCTCAAGAGATTAAAGCTTTTCAGAATTACTTCGAAACAACTTATGATCCCACACACTTGAAGTCCACAATATATCGAGCGTCCCAAACCTTGAAGGAAAAATGTAAAGAAAAAGTCTCTAAGTTCAGACTTCCTTCAGGGTTGTCACCTGAGGATAGGTATAGGTTGGCACTCGAAATGCATCCACCTAAGTTTCCCAAACTACCTACCTCAGAACTGGCTCTAGCTTGGTTTCCCCCATACCCTTGGTGGTTAACTTGCAAAGAGATGTTCAAATACAAATCTCAAAGGAAACTAAAGCCATCTGAGACTGTGACATGGGCTCGACATTGGCTTCATAATTTCCCAGGGCATCTTCGCTATGACCTTTCTGCCATGTCGATTCTTTCGAATGAAGGCGCAGGTGCGAATGCTTGGGAAATTCCCAAATAATTCTTACTTTCTCTATTTTAACATTTCGTCTTATTTGTTTCAATTCTCAGCCATCAGAATAAAGACTGTTGCATCGAAGACCAAGGAAGGAAGCAGCTCTCAACAAACCATCAAAGAAAATGATGATGTGCCCAAAGCAACTCCAACAATTACTCCTGCAACAACAACAACAACAACAACAAACACCATTGCTCCAACTCCAACAAAGGTAAGGTTTTTTTGGTATTTCGAATAGACTTAAATTTATGATCGAAGTCTAACTTATGTTTGTACCATTTCAGACTAGTAAACTCCCACCAACCACTCCAAAGAAAAGAAAACCTAGTACGAGTGGGAAGACTCTCAAGGCTGGGGAAAGTTCACCAACGACTTTGAAAAAGAAGCAAAAGAAAGATATTCCAAAAGATATTAACGTCTCTGGACTCGATTCCAGGGATGTTGCTCCCTCACAAAAATCCAAAAATCCACCTTCGACCTCCAACGTAATGTTGGAACACATAGACAGTAATATATCTGCAGATAATCCACAGGTGAATTCACTTCGAATTTTTGAAAATGATTATTCGTACCTTAGTTATAAGTTTCTAATCTTTCTCTATTTGTGTAGGATGATTCAATTCCAGTCCCAACTTGACTCCTCCATTCTTCTCCCATTTTCATGGAGATTCGATGTCTCGCTAATGGAGGTTCCAATGGGGAACGGGGATGACGGGCACTTCACCTCCTCTTGGAAACAAATGAACCAACACAGAGTTCTTCCTCCAAAACTTCTCCACAAAATCTCCTCTCGAAGAGTAAAAGGCAACTTAAGAAGAGGAAGAGAGCCAAGATTCTAGCAAGGAAGGATCGAGGGACGAAAGAGGAGAAGATGCTCAAGGCGGTTCGAGTGAAGGAATGGAGTTTGATAATCCCGATGACATCAAGTCGTGGACCTAGTTGGTGATGAAGAAGATGATGAGGAAGGAAATAATGAAGGTGATGGTGCTCCTACCAATGAGCGATGGAAGTTGAAATGGATGTGACTCCATTGCGCATGGAACTCCGAGTCCTCTCGGATCGAGCTGAAGAAGAGCTAGCCCTTTTGAAGAATGACCCTATTGGGTACATGAAGGCTAAAGCGGCTCGAGATACTCCTCGCGGTGGTGTTGGTTCGAATCGCTTCAACGCCTTCGATGATAGGGTTGTACTTCTTCACAAGATTAGGAAAACAATCCTAGGCGTGGATTTATTTGAAGTACTCAAGAAAGACGATGCGCTTTATCATGAAGGGATTTCTCAACCAAGTCGACCTCACCAACTACTCTCTGGAGGTTAGCACCATTCTTTTCGAACTTCAATCTTTAATTGACAACGTGACTGGGTGTTTCCTCCAAGATGAATCTGCTACCAATAAGGTTCAAGAGAAGCGAACTGCAATGGACGCTGCTTATGAGCACGCTTCGAAGCTTTCTAAAGAATCTGAAGAGCACGCCACGCATATCCAGCAAGCTAAAGCTGATTATGACCTTCGAGCTCAATCCATCCTTCTTTGGGAGAAACAGATTCTAGAACTCCAAAGTAAAATTAAGGAGGCCCAACAACAAGAGCTAGCATATGAAACCAACACCTTTGGCAATCGATTCGAAGAGCTCCTTAATAAGGGACTTGCAGAGACTGAAGCAGCTGAGCAATTTAAGGGTGAAGTTGCTATCCTAGAAGGAGCCAAGCGCTTTACTCAACAAAGGCTTGAGTCTTATCGGAGTATCTTCGATCGATTAAGGAACAATACCCATTTCTGAAAATTGTTTGTTTAATGAATCTTATATTTCAATGTTTGTTTGTAATACTTTAAACAACGCCATTTTGGCAAGTTAAATCACCATTTTGGCATCTCGTTATATTGCTATGATTACGTTGTTAGTATTCGAATCTCCTGTAGGTGTGGTTTATATTTCTTTAAATACTTCCCATTAACCTTTAGGATTCGTTTATCATCTACCAGCTCTTCGATTTCATATGCATTGTTCGAAAATGTTTTTACTATTCGAAAAGGTCCTTCCCAATGAGGCGACCATTTACCTAATGCTTTATTTTTCTTGTCCATGGGCAATATAACTTTCCACACTAAGTCTTTAGTACTAAATGTTTTACCTTTCACCCTTTTGTTATATGCTCTGGCCACTCTTTCCTTTTGCCTCATCAGGGTTTCCAATGCGTGCAATCTAACTTCATCCAACTCAACTAATTCATTCATCATCATTTCCCAATATAAAGAAGCTGGGATTTCATTTTGTCTTTGAATTCGAACTGATTGTAGATGAATTTCCACTGGTAAGACCGCATCATGACCAAACGTCAGTTGGAAAGGTGTAGTGTTAGTAGCTTCTTTAGGAGATGTTCTACAGGCCCATAGTATTTGATCTAAAGTCTTATGCAAATTTCTTGGTTTTTTACCAACATGTTTTTTAATCAAACCTATTATTACTTTGTTGGCTGCTTCGACTTGACCATTTGCTTGAGCATAATATGGTGTTGATGTTAGCAACTTAAACCCCATTTCTTGGGCAAATTCTTGCATCTTTTTACCAGTAAACACAGATCCTTGGTCTGTGGTTATGCTTTCTGGCAATCCGAACCTATAGATAATTTGTTTCTGTATGAATTCGATAATAGCCTCTTGATCTGCAGCTACTAATGGTATTGCTTCGATCCACTTGGTGAAATAGTCTATTCCTACCAAGATGTATTTCTGTCCTTTAGATGAAGCAGGATTGATTTCTCCTATTAAATCTAATGCCCATCCTCTAAAGGGCCATGGTTTAATGATCGAATGCAACTCACTTGCAGGAGCATGTTGAATCCCTGCATGTTTATGGCATTCTTCACATCCTTTGGCAAAATCTATACAATCTTTGAGCATACTGGGCCAGTACATACCATATCGAAATAGCAACCACTTCATTTTATGGTCTGCTTGATGTGCCCCACATGCCCCATTGTGGACTTCTGATAATGCTAGATATGCCTCACTTTCTCCCAAACATTTGAGTAATACGCCTTCTTGGGTCTTCTTGAACAGTTCATTTCCCATGAGGACATATGATAATGCTCTATATTTTATTTTTTTGTCCACATTCAATGTTGGATTTTCTAAATACCTTACTAATGGATTTCGCCAATCTGTATCTGCTAAAGTGTTTATGGCTAATACTTCGAACCTATCTTTATCACCATAACTTAATTTAATATTTTCTAAATCTGATGGTATAAGTCTAGTAGCTATGACTCTTCCTCTTATTTCGATTAAATCCTCAAAGTTTTTGGCAGAAACTTTATACCCTGAAGCCAATTGTGCTAGGTCATTTGCTTCTTGATTTTCTATTCTTGGTATGTGCTGAATATCCATGTACTCGAATTTTTTGAGCAGCCTATTAGCTATGACAAAGTATGTCATCAGATTTTCCTTTATGCATTTATATTCCTTCTTTATCTGCTTGACCACTAACTCTGAATCACCTTTGATTTCGACTCTAGTTGCCCCCAATTCCAACAAAGCTTCAAGTCCAACAATGAGCGCTTCGTATTCAGCTTCGTTGTTCGAGCAACGAGGACCATCCAACTTATACTTGAATTTTGTTGGAATTCCTTCAGGAGAAATTATGAGAACTCCAACACCACTGCCCTCTCTGTGGGTCGAACCATCAAAGTATAGCTTCCAAGGTTGCATTTCGACATAACCCATAACAGGTTTTTCGACCAATGAATGGTCCACAATGAAATCAGAAATTACTTGACCTTTCACAGCTCTTAAAGGCATGAAAGTCAACGAATATTCTGTCAAGGCTAAAGCCCATTTACCAACTCTGCTATACATTATTGGTTTTGAAAGCATGTGTTTGATAACATCGAAATGAGATGAAACATAAACATCAACAGGTTTTATATAATACTTGAGTTTCATACAAGAAAAGTATAAACAAAGACACAACTTTTCTATATTACTATATCTAGTTTCTGCATCATTCAACACCCTACTTAAATAATATATGGCTCTTTCGATGCCATTACTATTTTCTTGTACTAACATACTACCTATAGTAAGTTCAGAAGCAAATATGTACAATCTCATGGGTTTTCCCCATGAAGGTGGAGACAAGATAGGGAGAGAGATATCTTTTAATCTTGTCGAAGGCCTCGATGTGCCCGGTTTGGCCTTGCTTTAACGAAGTAGTGAGAAAGCTTGAGTCTTTCCACTTAGATTCGAAATGAATCTTCGAGAAAGTTAATCTTCCCGAAAGATTGCAACTCCTTTTCGATGTGGGTGCTTTAGTCTCCATGATGGCTTTGGTCTTATTTGGATTCCTTTTTATGAACCACAAAGCCGGAAATCTGCTGCACATTGCACATTTAAGGTTCATTTTTTGTTTTTTTCTCGAATGACTAGCTCAAATGATGCATGGGTTTATGATATAGATTTGATGACTATATCATCAATTTACACTGCATAAATGTCTCAATAAAATCATGAAAGATGGAGTTCATTGCTCTTTGGTAAGTTGCCCACATTTTTAAACCAAAAGGCATCACTACCCATTCATAGGTGCCTGGCAGAAATGCGCCTTAGCAACATCTTCTTCAAGAATAAAGATCTTTATAACGGTATCCATCTAGCATACTTAGGTATTGAATCCTGCAGTCTATTAACATTTCGCCAGGCATAGTATTGATCTTTGGGGTTGATTTAAATCCCTAAAGTCTATGCATATTCTCGGAACCATTTTTCTTAATAACGGTACTATATTTGCTAACCATTCGACATACCTTGTATTCGATGAATTTGCAAAGCAACCTTCGACCTCGACTTTGATTTTGAGTACTGCTCTTACGGGAGTTTGCTTGATGGGCTTCTTGCCATCCTTAATTGGAAGTCTCCACTAACTCTCTTTTCAAACCGGGCATTTCATCATAGTCCCAAGCAAAGCAATCTTTGTTCCTTTTGAGGACTTGATCACTCTTGCTTGAAACTTGTTGTTATTTTGTTTGTTTTTTGTTCATCTTCTTGTGGATATTTAGCATTTTGGCACGAGTTTGTAGGATCCTTCTCGAAGTGGTTCTGTCATAAATGGCATCAAGCCTTTGATCTATTTCGTTTTCTTCATAGGGTGAATTCTTGAACCATTCCCTTTCATTTCATTCATTTCAACTATACTATCTATTTCAACCTCTGCCATTCATTCTCGACCATATAGGCGAAATCCTTTCAAGAAAGAGGACTCGATGGATCGTCGAACTCCCACTGGTGTCTTTGCGAAGTGCCTTCTCCTCTATCACCCTTAATTATTTTTCTATCCCAATACATGCCATCATGGCGAAGGGTCATATAGTAATGCGTCTCTTTTTCATTCATTCATTTGGTGTACAAGGAGCTATTCTTGCGGATACTTGTGATAATTCCTTTTGTTAACCGTTGATTGTTGTCATGAAGTAACTCGCCGCTCGATATTTTCCACTATACCATCTTCTCTCCACGACTAACCTCCGGTGCATTGTGAAGGCCCCGCCATGAATCCACTCTCTAGCAAAATTATAGTTGGCCTTGGCTATCATAAACATGGTAGGCCTACAGCGATCCGACGGTTAGCTCCACTTGCACCACCCCAATTTGCCTACTTTCCCTTCATAATTGGATAGGACCATGTTGTGTAGTTTGACATCATTCTCTTGTATTCCTAACTTTTTCAGCATAAACTGAGGCATTAAATTAACTGCAGTGCCTCCATCCACCAAGACCTTGTTCACACCATGGGCTCCTGCCTTTGCTCGAATGAACAATGGCTTAGTGATTCTTCATTGGCTGGGTGTTCAAGAATGCGCGCTTGACCGCGCCATTATCCATTACATAGTAGCAAACTGGTCTGTGTTTCATCAAATCAGTGGTATCTTCTTCCTCCTGTTCTTCGATCTCGGTCTCTTGGCCAAATTCAGATGGTAAAACAAATACCACATTGCAGTTTAGATTAAGTGAGGATTCTCCTTCGATTCGTTATTGTCAAGATATCCTCGTCTTCTTCGGACTTGGGTATACTCTTTCGATTCATCGGTTTTGTTTGGAAAAGCCTAGCTTTATCTTACGGTTGATTGTTTGTTGTTATTGGCTTGTTGGTGCTTGACACTTCTTTGTTGTTGGTCGGTTGCTCCTTTGTTCTCTTTCACCTTCTTTGCCTTCGCCATTGGGATCTTGACATAGGATTCTTACCTTTGTAATTTTCTCCTCTTTCCTTGTTGAATGTCTTACACCATGGCATAGGCGCTTTGCTCATTACTTCTCCATTTATCCTTCCCTTATTGGTTTTGACTTGCGCCATTTTGCTGGTGGTGAGGATTTTGAATGTCACGAGCACCTCTTGGATAAGGGCTATCGGCTTTCGTTGAATGTGATTACCATCGCGCGACTCATCGACCAACTTCCTTGTGATTCCGGAGGGGCGGGGAATCGCTCCTCCGTATTTGGTCATATCTTCAACATCTTGGGCAAACTTTTTGCCTTTGTGATGTAACTAAGAACTCAACCTAGGGTAACATCCGAATAATTGGTTGTCTTGGCGCCAATTTACTCGATTCGAGCCCTTTGTTTTCTTTCAAACTGCAGCAATCCTCTCGCATATGATGTTGCATCTTGGACAAAGCATCATTTGATTTCCTTGTGGCATGAGATCTTGTTTGAGGTGGTATCGCATGACACTCCTCCATTTTGTATTTTTCTTTTCAAGATATCTTTCCATTTCTCTCGGTCTCTCCATGTCCACCATGTTGACATCTACATCTTCCCTTTCCCATCATCTCATCCCGATAGTTTGACGTCTTGATTCTTTGAACTCTGGCGTATTTAATTTATAATCAAATTTTCCACTAGGTTCCCTAAGGTGTCTCGGACTTTCTTCTTAGGAATGCCACCATCAATAACTTCCCTATTGTATCATCATCTCCCCATGTGGGCTTGACGTCCTCGATTCGGATTTTGAACTCTCGGGGAATATTTTACGAAACCGGTTTCCCATTCTCTTTAGGAGGCTTGCTTTTAGAGAGGCTTGTTGTAATTCGCGGTTTTCACGGTTTTGGCTTTTTTTTGAAACAGGCGTTGATTCGATCGAAGTCTCTAGTTGTTTGTGGATGTCTTGGTGACTCCATTGTTGAGTTCGACTGTTTCACTCTTTTTTTCTTTGGCCCGGTGGGGCTCTTATTGATTTCTCCAATGCTCGAAGGCTCGGAGTAGTTGGTGTCTGCATCCGAGGGTCTTCATCCACTTTCATTTTGGTTTATCGCAAACTTTAATCGCCATCCTTAATTGCGTTTTAAATCAAGTCCAAAGAAAACACGTGAGGTTTTGTGGCCTAGAAACTATGATATTTACAAAATCCTCTTTTCTTTCTTTGATCTAAGGGAGGTATTTTGACGTTTGGTGGCACTATTAATTGGCCATCTTTGACAAGTAAATCGAAGATCTCATCACACTTTGTTACATCAAGGTATACACCTTCTTTGGAAACTGTCATTTTCTCATTTTCAACAATTTCTTTCCCTTTCGTGGGGACTAAAAGTTTACAAGAGTAAGGTAGCTGTTTAATTCATGAGATCTATTTCGACCTCTTGAATTCGGGATAGTCTCCAACTTCCTCCGTTCGACATAGGAAATTCTTTCCTTATTACTTTTGAAAGCCGGCCTTTTTTTAGCCTTCGACTTGTCGAACCCTATCTTAACCGAGCCATGTCCCTCAAGTATTGTGTGTCTAATTTCTTTCGAATAGAATAGTCCAGGCCACAACTTTTGTTCGGGGACTGTGAAACATCTAGATTTCAAGAGTGAACCTATTTAAGTACTCATCTATAGGTTCAAAACTTCCTCTTAACACTTGCTAATTCCTTTAGACTTATCTTGGATTGTCTCATATAGAATTGTTCATGGAACAATCTCTCCAAGAGGGTCCGTATCTATGGATCCGGGGGCAAAGTGTGAAAGCATTTTTGGTGAGGGAACTTGGGAAATATTTAATCCTAAGGTTCTCATTATTCGCTATATCCCCGCTTTCGATATGTGTTATTGTTCGATTGTTGATTCATTGGTATCTCCAACTTTGTGAACTTAGGGATCTTGTATCCCTTGGTCAAGATGCATTACATACTGCTATAGGGAGGCATAATTTGGCCTTGATCCATTAAGGGACCATTTCCTTTCTATCATGGTAGTTAGATTATTTTACGCCAAGATATTGTCATTTCACTCTATGGACAATGCATCATCTTGGTTTCGACCTACCATGACAACTCCTCTAGGTTGTTCTTCTCGGTGGGACTCTAGTCTTTCGACCCTTGCGGTTCCATAATTCCCTTTGTGGTTCCTCTCGAATCAGGGGCATCTAGTCTTCGACTCTTGCTAGTGGTTCTATCAATCCCTTTGTGGTTCTTCTCGAATCATGGGGCCCTTTGTGCTCTTGCCCCTTCTCGGCTGGCCTATAGGGTGGGTCATCCGCCACTTGTTCGATGATAGTATGTTCGCTCGAACCAATGCCCGGTTCGCTACGCCTCGGAGCAAAGAAATCCGACTATTACTCATATTCTCTGTTGTCACACCACATTTTGAACTATTGGGAAGATTTCTTGCATGGTTTGTGCTAATACTCCTATCATATTATGGTTACTATCATCCATTAACGCGAAAGCTATTTGATTTTACGTGGTTAAGATAGGCGTACTATAACCTCTTGGTTATTTGTCATAAATTGATTAGCCCGGATCCGACCCTGTGTGGTGGCGTTCGACGTCAAGTCGCAAACACGCCATAAAAGTTGGCATTCCATAAATTTCGGGCCTATTACTATCGAAACGAATGGTCTAGTTGGTGGTGGGTAGCGAAATGGGTTTGTGCTCGATGGTGGGACAAATCCCCGGATACCAGTGGTTCTGTATTGCCTAGGATCGAATTGTTTGTTGACATGCCGCTTGTTCCGTTCGTGGCCATACTATTAGTAGAAGATGCAACGGACTCGCATTCGAAGGGATCGCACCGACGCCCCGTAGATGCATTAGTGCTGTTCCATGTGGGTTTTGTTCCCCTTGTGGATTGTTTGGATCGACATCCTATTATTTCGATTTCTTCCGGTAAGGGTTGGTTACTATTAGTTATTCTACCACTCCTAAGGTTCATATACCAATGAACTTTATTTACTCAGAAAGACCTTTTTATAATAATTATGTCTTATAATCCTTATTTTTAAATTTGTGACAACCAATGACGGTCCCACTGGGCGTGCCAATTTGTTCACAGTGATTTCTGGTGAAACAACCGCTAGTCCTCCAAACTATCAAATAAGCGTTATGACTGTTATTCAATCCCTCGTAACTTGCGGATCGACTAGATTGATCCTATGGGGTATTGGTCGTTTGTGTAAACTTAAAATAAGGATTCATGTTCAAGATTTGTTTTTGAATGTTTTATATATGTTCAAGTGTGTTTCGATTATGATGTTCAAGGACTTAATAACATGATCAAGTAAAGTAGTATAAAACTAATTTGAACAAGTAAAAGCATAAAGATTTCGAATTGCAGAAAATGTATAAATGCAGGAACGCTTAAATGACTTTTAAATGTAAAAGACTTTCAAAGTAAAAGCATGAAATGTAAAAGACATGAATGTAAGAACTAGTATGTAAAAGCTTTCTGGAAAATAAGAGCGTTAATATAAAAGTTTCAGAAAAGTAAAGGATTTCGAAATGTAAGAAACGTTTGAGTGTAAGGAAAGTTAAATGACTTTGAATGTAAAGAATTTAAAAGACATTGATGCAAGATAAAGATAAACTGGAAAGATAAAGATGCATTATTGAATAATAAAATCTTGGTGCAATCATACGTACATCATTCGAGCATTCGTTTCCCTAGCCATGTGGTATTTTGAATGTTACTGAATTTTAGTACAATAGATATGACACACGAAATCTTAACACTAAGACTTCTATTTATACTATTTCGACCATAACGGTCTGACTTATGAGATCTTGCCACGTTTCAGACATGCAGAACACTATGCTTCTGTAGCTTCCACGTCTTGAACCGCTTCAGTAGCATATTCGAACTTCCATTTATCCCGCTCACGTTTGAATTTCAAATATCTGAACTGTCTTTCGTTTCGAACTCGCTTCTTAAACACCACGCTACTACCACTTCGAAGCTTCTTTCATATGTATCACCATAATTACTATCCGAAGCTCCAAGCTCCAGCAAGTCCATTCGAAAAGCCAATTCTTTCATTCTGAATCATGACATTCCCTTTGTTCCAACGAATACTGATATTGTTTCGTTTCGAGCTTAATGATTCCTATTCGAATCATAGATATCAAAATCTTCAGCCAACACCAAGCCACAAAACTAACTAAAAAATGTGCCAATTCACAAAACTAACTAAAAAATGTATACACATAATTATGAAGTCTCAAATTTCACCCTGAAATAAGGTAGGAGTATTCAACTTAATAATAATATTTGTGATTAGATTAAGTTTATACATTAATAAATTTTAATATTTCAATTTTAACATAAAACTATTAATTATTTGAGTTTAATCACTTAATTAAATGCATAAAGAATTGAGACAAGTGTCTATATCAAATTAAATTTTTGTACAATGTAATGTTAGCATGAAGCTTTACAAATATATCATTACACTCGTCAATCCGAATCAACTATAATTAATTCACATAATTATATCATCAATATTATGAAAATTAAAATCAAACATTCAATTTTAAAATAAAAATAAAAAAATAAAAATTTTAGGATTTAGGATTTAAGATCTAGTGAGCACAAACTATATTAAAATAAATCTAAAAAATATGAATTTTACATTTCAAAAAATCTAATTCCAATTATTCTATTATCTTTATAAAACGTTCTAACAATTAATTAGTTGCATACTCAAAAATCTTTGAATTAGATATTTTTTATGTTAGATATTTTTAATATACTATGGAAATATTGGTTGATGAAAAATCATATAATCATGGTAAATAAATTATTTTAAAAATTATATTTTTTCACATTTATTATGTATCTCATCAATTCAACTTAAACCAATCTTCTATTTTCCGATTCAATTCAATGTAAGCTTTATCATTAAAATGTATAAATTTAATATAAATTAACCTACATATTTTTATTCGATTTAAAAATTAAATTTTCTCAAAATTGAATCAATCAATACCGTAAATATCCTCGTAGACAAATGGCTATATCAAATTAAATTTTTGTACAATGCAATGCAATTAATAATGGGCCTCCAAATGACTTAGTTGTCTATTTGAGAGACAACTTTGCCTCTATAGGCCAATCTTGCGAATGTCTATGACCCCTCAATGTTTTAGAGTTTTTATGTTCAAATTGCCTTCTTTGCCTTCATATCAAATCCTAATTATTATCAAACTTTAAAAAGAAATAAAGCCCCTGTTTCTTTTCTTTTTTTGGCTTTTCATTGAAAAATCTAATCCTTTTTCTTTTCTTTTCAAAAAAAATTTCACCAGAGTTTTTGCAAAGTTGATATTTTAGCAGAAAATAATAAGTTTGGAGTAAAGTAATTTATAATTATACAATATTTATGATAAAAATAAATATGAAATTTTAGCTTATCATAATTTTTTTTTGTCTAACAAGCTTTTGGAAGAAAAATGTTTGGTATAATAAAAAGCAGCCAAACATCAGTACTTTTTCTTCAACTGCCTGTTCGTATATTAATTAATTAATTTTTTAAAATTCTGGTCAACAAAAAGTATAACTTGGTCGAAATTTGAACAGCATTAGTTAGGTCTTTAATTAATAATGGGTTCCACATAGCAATTTTGGAGCCCAAAAAGGGTACAATGTTCCACTAAATAAAAAAAGGACATAGCATTTGTCATTATCATCATCAAGTTGATAAAGAAACTCATGAAGAATTTACAATGGTGGGAAACAATTAAAGGTAACGATGTCATTACTATTATCTTAAAGTTAAACTACACTAAAATATAATTTAATGATAAGATGACTAAGGTAACTTTGCCCTTTCATTTCATGCAGGTCATAAGATTTGATTAATTGAGGTAGATAAGCTATCTATTTTATTTGGAATTATGAAATGTAACGTAAATTTAGAGTATGACCTATGCGATTAAAGAATCATCATAAAGATATCACAAAGATTTAAGTTGTTGTAACAAATGTCACACACAAATAAGTAAAGCAATAAAAATTACATGATGTCAATGCACACATAAAGAAAACAGGGCATAAAAGGACAAATGCCGGCTCAATCTTTTTTTGATAGTTAGCTATTCTAGAGACATTGGTGAATATGTCATACATCAATCTCAAACTAAATTTTTATTTGGGGTCAGAGAAAGAACCTTGGTCGGACATATCCACAGAGACATTCAATAAAATTTGGAGTTCGGTCTCAAAGAAAGTGCTTTAACTTAGGGACCGAAGCAATACCACGTAAACATATAAAATAAATTGCTAAGTAATAAAACTAAAATGTACATTACATGACAATTACAAAAAATGTTGCTTATTAATTGAATTTATTAATTGTCGGGTACAAGCACACCAATTAAAAAAACGGGAGAAAATATAGTTGGCTAATCCACCAGGGAGACTGACTTCTTGTCTTTAATGATATGGTTAAGACAGACTTGGTCACGAGAGATCATCCTAGTAGGATAAAAATACTCCACCTATACTTCAACACACTTTCAAAATAATCTTGAGCGATAAAGTAACTTACCTCCAACGATTTGGCTAACTCTTTAGACAAGGCAAGGTTCTCGAGACGCATCTTGCGAAAGCCATCCCCAGCTTTATTCTGACCGTCTTAAGACCCCTTAAAAAAACTTGTAGAGCTCTTATATCCTTTTTTAGGTAGGATCCAATGACTAGTTTTCTTCGTCATGAGCGACCTCGACCTTGAATAAAGATGTCTAAGCAGAAGCCAAAGCCTCGTTTTCTCCATTACTTCTCAAGAAAACAGTTTCATCTTCTCGACATAAAATTAATGATATTCCAAGGGTTCCACATCGACCTTTATAGCTATAAACGAATCAGAAGCTTTCCAAATTTACTCTAAACATTGATTCTTCTCAACAATGAGGGTATCAATTCGTTATAACCATATTCATCTCCTTTAAAGGCGGTCAAGTAGGAAGACTTTCCCTCGCCCGTCAGCTCCAATGCCAAGATGGCAGATGCTCGACAAGGATGATTGTCTGATTCCGTCAATTCTTCTTGATGAGCCTCTACATACTTATTTGAGAAGTGAGAGTAATCTTCAATTAGAGATGAGAGCTTGTAACTTTCGGTTGTTTTTGTGCCAATATGATCTAGTAGCCCAAGATGCAACCATGTGGGAACCAAAGTATGCTCCTCAACTGATCTAAGTTAGGGACGCTTGATAAGAAGTCTCTCATCCCAAATTCTTCAAGGTTAGGGCCTGATGCCGAGCCTCCTAAGACCTCAGACTATGACTTAGGTAAAACATTAAGGATCACTATCTTGAGGGAGGAGTAATCCAAAGGGACGACTTGATCGATGTACCCAAAGTAGAAGCTTCCTCAATATATGAAGCATTTAAAGTACTTGTTAGAAGAAAGGTAGCCTTGAGGTTTTTTTCCAACTGATGTATTGCTTCTTCACTTTTTGTCGCATATGCATTACCAATAAGTAAGACGCCGGTAAAAAAGATTATTTAGGTAAGAATTTGAGAGGAGTAATATCTATATGTCACTTACCAAATATATTTGTTCTCTCCTTCTCGTTTCTAGCATCCATCAGCCACTGGGTCTCGATGAACCTTTTCAATTGATTATTTGACGCCACATCAGGAGAAACAAAACCGCCAAAATAACCAAGATTCTTGTAGAAGACCACCAATTATCTCTTCAAGTATAACTCTTCTTGGGACAGGTCCTCCTTCTTGTCAACATAAGATCCATCCCCCGTACAAAAAACCTTACTCAAGAACATGCGAAACAAATTTGTACACACGGAAGAGGACTGGGTCCTAGTTTACATATCTTTACACGAGCCTCTTAATAAGGGTAGTAACAAAAAAGAAGAGGCCCTATAAATAATTCTTGTTGTCATAATGGGTTTCAAAGAAATTAGACCTAAACCACGCGTGAGATTAAATGTACTATTTTGAGTCTTGAAGAAATGGAAGAACATCGTTACAATCGGCTTACCTCCTTTATATTTACACCAATATTGAAAACCTTAACAAACACCAAACTCACCAGATGCAATTGTGAATGAGCGATCATTAAGTAGTTTCTAACACTAATCTAAAAGTCATTAAATGGAAAATGGAAGCCTATGAGAGATAATAAACTCTCATGAAAGGCAATTACACAAATTTCATATTGGTTGCATACCCTTTTATCTGCATCTAGAGAAACACTCCTCATTCGAAAGAAGAACCCACATCGATGAAAGCATGGTCTAAGCCATCCTCGGTAGGGTAAGCAGAGATAATCCCGAATATTGAATGGGCCACCTAGTCGCCTAAGATATCTTTCTTTACCTTCTTAGTCATAGTTAGTATGATCTTCATAAAAAAATCACAATAAAGAAGAGTGTGACATAAACAAGATAGAGTATGTAAGTAAGTTTAGATACAAATATTATAACAAAAAGGGCAATCAATAGAAGAAATATCTCAAAAAGAAAAACAAAGGTATAAAAACTCATTACTTAGGAAACCCTACAAAAGAAAGCAAAAGCAAGAAGAAGACATTAACTTTATCTTAAAATAAAATGGATTAATTGATCATGCATGCCAAGTGACAACAAGTGAATATTTTGTATGAACTTGACCAAAGAAAGAATAGGGAAACTCGCGAGAATAAATGGCAAGAAAGGAATGAAGGATTTCTTTTGCAGGCAGCTAATGGAAAAAAGGAGGGATGACTCTTTTGAGATCTCTTAGAGGAAAGTAACTTAGTAAAGGTCGTACGATCCACTATGCACTATCAAGGTTGAGATTTCATCAAAAATTTCTCAAAATTATCAAGTGCTCTAAAGAAAAGAAAACATCACTATCAAGTAGTGTAAGGACTCATATCATTTATTACAATGAAATGTTACCTATTACAATAATGTTATTAAATGAACATGGTCATAATGACACTAACGTCCCGTCAAATGATTTCACTTCCTGGATCCACCAGACAAGTTAGAGTATGTATGATAAACCCTCGACCTGCAAAGTATAGATTAAGGCTTGAGGGAAATTATTTCGGGCCATTTACAAGAGTCAAGAAAAAAACACAATGGTACAACGTAGGCAGTATAGAATGAAAGTTAGGTATACCCTTTCTTCCTTGAAAATAGAAAATTTTGCCAATTAAAGCTTTGATGATCGTCCATATCAATCTAATAGTTGATCGCGATCCACACCTCGCTTCACACTTTATGTTGTTAACACTTTCTCTTATTTAAGTGGAAAACATGTCATTTCTTGTGTATTCAAATTCATTATCACTTACTCATCTCTTTCACTGTCATCTGACTTGGCGCTAGAGTGTTAATCTTGCGGGTTAATGTGACTCTACCGCATTAGAATCTTAGGTCTACTGCAGGAAGTTATATAAACTTACCTAAATCAACTCAAACAAAGTCTTTCTCAAATATTATAATTGTGCCTTAGTTAAGGCATGTGTAACTTCAAGCCCTAAAATTACGACGACATCAGAAAGTTTATTTGTTTTCTTGTAAATATCCTATTGACATCATTAGAGAACTCAAAATTTGAATTGATTTAGACACTATAACATAAATTTCTTGATTTTTATGAAATTTCAAAAATATTTTATATCTAAAATATTATTATGAAAATATAAATATCCCACAAAATTCAGGTGTTAACGATAAGTTGTTTTTATATATTATCTACTTTACAACTACATCACACATGTTAAATAATGCCAAAAAAATTTCATAATATATATAATATAATGTTGATTCAGTTCATTCAATTCAACCTTCCTTTGTGAGGCCTCTATGATTTTAAATTTTGATATTTATAAATAATTGTTGAATGAAATATCTATATTTGATTATTTGGTTGTTTAAATTTTCAAATTAATTAATTATCACAACCTCTAAGGATAACTCTTCTTCTTGTTTTCTCCTATATTACTACTATCTTAATTCTCTCAATTCATAATTAGGGTAGGGAAGTATGATAATCATGACCAAATGCTCTTTTATCGATAATCAGTTTGATGAATTTCTCAACTACTCATTTTTTATAGTGTAAAGAAAGACACAATTTTACAT
Organism: Vicia sativa; assembly: GCA_021764765.1. Lineage (NCBI taxonomy): Eukaryota > Viridiplantae > Streptophyta > Magnoliopsida > Fabales > Fabaceae > Vicia > Vicia sativa. Next base: position 227,493,841 of record CM038792.1, read on the forward strand.
TTTCCAATAATTTTTACTAAGGTAGAAGGTTTAAATTATCCATTTCGAAAGTTACGTTGTGGTTGATAGAAATTTTTTCTATCAAATTATAAAATTAGGATATTTTTATAATAAAAAGAGAAGAACGTTATAAAACTATCTAAATTTTTTTTTAAATAACATTTTAATTCATTGAATAGTCCCAAATTTCTCATCGTTAATACATAAAATGTATACAAGTGGATAGTAAAATAAAGGACATAAAGGTTAAATAGGTAACTAAACAATAGTTCAAATAGCATCGAATGCATCAAGTGCATTTTCTCCAAAATTAACCTTACATGGTTTAACTTTTTTATCATTATTTCATTCCACCATAAAAATCTTCTCCTCAAGGTTGTAATTAGCACAAGTAAACAATCCACTGTGTATTTGGAATTGAAAAGTGTAGTAAGAATATTTGTTGCAATCAAACACAATAATGTTTCCTTGTATTTGATGTGTTCGTGTTTGTTTTATTAGAAAGAGACAAAATGTTTGATCCATATTCATCAATTAATTTGAAAGTGTGGAACCAAAAGTCCATTTCTGGAATTTGTTCAAGAAACGTTCCAAAAACACTTGTTTATAATGGAATTGTTACCTCTTGGTAGTAAACCATATATATTCTTTAAAAGTCGTATGTCAGCCTAATAAGTTCAATTTTGACATTATTTCATAGAAATAACACATCAAGTGATGAATTTAATCTAACAAAAACCTCTTGAGCACAACCATAAAAGACTTTATCGTTAATTAGGAACACATTGGACTCACTAATATTGTTTGGATTAAGTGGGGTGACACGTGTAAGCCCGAGCATAAGAGGGAGGGGTAGGGAATCTAAGATCTTTGTGCGCTTAATATTGTATTTTTGGCCAAGTGGAGATGAAGGCTCATTTCTGGTGCATCTGACCTTTGGTGTGATATATTATCTGTCAAATATGGCACTTGAGTATTCTCTTTCTCTTTAGGTATTTCAATAGAATCTGATATCACCATCTTTGATTTTTCAAGGAAAGCAAGTGTAGCTTAGTAGGATTCTTCGATTATGACATTGCTAGGTGTAGATCAGATACGAAGAATACTAATAGTACAAGTCATTTGTTTGGAAATAATTTATTTTATTAGAACAATAATAAGTAGCATATCGTTTCTATTTCTACCACCAAGGATGAATATATAGTTGTCAGTAACTATTGAGCATAAGTCTTATGGCTAAAGAAAAATCTAATGGATTCTAGTTTAAACTCGGCGTCATTATAATCAAATGCAATAATAATAGTGTTATCAGTATGACTAAGAACCATGTGTTTCATTCACGCACTAAGTATAAATAAATCTGACACCATTTCCTAAGGGATCATGTAGAAAAGGGCGATGTTGTTTTTGAATGCTGAACGATGACAAATAATTTATATGTCATGTGTGCTTGCACCTTTGTCCTTTTGGATATCATGATGGATTGAAATGCATGAGTCTGATGAATGATTTTTCTGTAGTGATGAATGAAGGTTTTTCTCGGACTGGACTTCTTGAAACATGATATTTACATATGATATTGCATCGTGCCATTTAGTTGTTATACATGTATGATAACCAATTCAAACCCCATTTCTTGTGTTTCTCCCACATTCAAGAAATTATAAAAGAGGTATAATGTAGCCAACATACTCGCTACATATTTTATCATCCTCATAAGGAATGGTGGAACCCCAATGCGACACGATTCCCCCACTTCAAGAAATGTCTTATCTAGGCTACCCACTTTGGTGAAAACTTTTAGATCCATGGTTTTATGATTGACATAAATTTTTCTAAAACATAGTTCTTAGATGATGTTGAGAAAGATGTCATAACATCTTGACTAAGTGTCATGACAAGTTTTGTTGTCATGTATATCAGACAGACGTTGAGCCACATGTCTTGACATATTGGCCCACTGTACATTAGGTGCTGTTGTTATTTTTCCTTAAAGATTTTAAAGAAAAATATGAGATTCTTGATGATTTTAGGTCTCATAAAGGCGCAACTAATCAAGGATATTTGAGGAACAATGCATATTTGTTTTGATTTCATAAAAATGATCTTGGAGACTTTTTAGGAAACTTTAAAGATTTGTTCCTATTTTTGCTAAAGATCTTGCAGCTGATTTAAAATTAGAAGATTGGATTTGATTGAAGATTACAAGTCTATTATGCAAGAGTCTATAAATAAGGACCCGCTAAACCTAAAATAGCAAGAATTCACAACAAGAAAATCGTGGGTGTATAAGGGTTTAGGGTTTTGGGAGTCTTTTAGAGTTTTTTTCCTTGTATGTCACGCATGTATCTTTTTATACATAGAGGTTGACTAATTGTTCACAGTTAAATGCTTTTAAGCATAACTAAGTATTGTTCTCAATCATGAGCTTTAAAGAAAAGATTTGAGTATTGTATTTGAAGTGTAATTTTCCATTTGGTTCTAGTCATTGGTTTATAACTGTTTTTATCACTAAGGTAATTGTGGAAGTGAGAGGGAGTTCTTATATCTAGGAGTTTCCTAGGTATAAATTGAATAGGGTAGTGATTAGGTGATAAGTTGTAAACTGAGATAATTTAGTCTTTGAACTAATACTATTATATTGGAATTCGTTCCTTGCTTGGTAGCCCCCATAGTAGGGGACGTTGCACTAAGCTGGATTAACAATTAATTGTGTTATTTTACCTTCTACAATTTAATTTTGCATTATTTTATTTTTGCAAAATTGTTCTATCAACAAATGATGTTATAATATTTATCTTGACATTGTGTTTTATGTTGAGACATCAGTCTTGACATGAGTCTTTAAAGTGCTAAAATTTCAATTGGCATCAGAGCTGAAATCTTGTTCTATTTATTGGGTAAGCTCCAGAGATAATATTTTCTGGTACTATGGATATAGAGGGGAGAAAATAACATACCACCTTTGTAATATAGTGCAAACTATGACTATTGGAAGGTTAGAATGGTGGCCTTTCTGAAATCCATGGACAACAAATCTTGGAAAGTTGTTTTGAAAGGATGTAATCATCTTGTTGTGAAGGACAAATATCAGAATGAGTCCTTAAAGATAGAATAAGATTGGTCAAAAGAAGAATTAGCTATTGGAAATTCCAAAGTCTTGAATGCTATTTTTAATGGAGTGGATAAGAATACTTTCAGGATAATAAATTAATGTACTTTAGCTAAAAATGCTTAGGAAATTCTCAAGACAACTCATGAAGGCACATCCAAAGTGAAGATGTCCAAAATTCAACTTCTCACTACCAAATTTGAGAACCTAAAGATGAATAATGATGAAAGTATTCAAGACTTTCACATGAATGTTATTGAAATATTAAGTGCATCTAGTGCCTTGGGAGAGAATATGTCCGAATAAAAGCTTGTTAGAAAGATTCTCAGGTCTCTACCTAAGAAATTTGACATGGAGGCGGCAACTATTGAAGAAGCTCGTGACATCAGCAATATGGGGGTTGATGAACTTGTTGGATCATTTCAAACTTTAGAATTGGCTATTAGTGACAAGTTTGAGAAAAATAACAAGAGCATAACTTTTATATCCAATGCTGAAGATGAAGAAGGTAAAGTTGATCTGGATACTAATGAAGGACCGTCTAATACCACTGTGTTACCTGTGAAGCAATTCAATAGAATTCTAAAGATAATGGATATAAGAGGAAGACCAAAAGTCCATAATCTCTCATCTGACATCAGTAATAACCCTGATTCTCAAAAGAATACTAGAATTGAAGATAAGACAAATCAAAGCAAATGTATTCAATGTTGGTCACATTATACTAGAATGTCCCGCCTTATTTCAAGAAGTAGAAAATGGCTTTACTATGTCTTGGTCTGATGATGATGAGTCGGGAGATGAATCTAACTCTGGGACTGCCAAATCTGTAAATTCTCTCTCTGGAAGATGGGTAGATGAAGTTGAATTCTGTGATGAAAATATCATCTATGAAGATATGGATGTGTCCTACACGTATACTTGTGAGACTTGTGAGGAAATCCTAAAGATAGAGGAAAATCAGAGAAAGATCATAGTTGAATTGGAGAATGAAAATAAGAAGCTTCTATGTATTGTTTCTCATCTTCAAAGTGAGGTAAGTCACTTAAATTCTAATCTTAATAACATGACAGATTCTTTGAAAGTAATGAAAAACGGAGTTGATATGATGAAAGAGGTTGAAGATACAACGGTTAATAATTCATTTGAAAATCAACAATAGAAAAGATTTGGAGGAAAGTTCTTTCCTTATGAAAAGAAAATAATGATTACTATTCCCAACCACATGTTACAATATCTTAGCTGATGTTGAGCAAGATGTCACAACATATTAACCAATGGCCATGACAGGTTCTGCTTTCATGTATATCAGACAAATGTTGAGCCATATGTCTTAACATCTTATCCAACTGTATAACAGGTGGTGTTGTTATTTATCCTTGAAGATGTGATTGAAAAATGTGAGATTCTTGATGATTTTAGGTCTCATACATGCACGTCTAATTAAGGATATTTTAGGAACAATGTATATTTGATTTGGCTTCATAAAAAGGATCTTGGAGACTTTTTAGGAAACTTTAAAGATTTGTTCCTATTTTTGTTGACGATCTTGCAACTGATTTAAAATTAGAAGATTGGATTTGATTGAAGAGTCAAATCCCATTCTGTAAGAGTTTATAAATAAGGACTTGCTAAACCTAAAATAGAAAGCATTCACAATAAGAAAATAGTGGGTTCATAAAGGTTTTGGGTTATGGGAGTCTTTTAGAGATTTTGTGTTTTTCTTTGTATGTCACTCATGTATATTTTGATACATTGAGGTTGGCTAGTTGTTCTTAGTTAAGAGATTTTAAGCATAATAAGTATTGTTCTCAATTATGAGATTTTAAGCAAAGAGTTGAGTATTATATTTGAAGTATAATATTCTATTTGGTTCTAGTAACTTGTTTGTGATTATTTTTATCACTGAGGTGATTGTGGGACGTGAGAGGGGGTTCTCATATCTAGGAGGTTTCTAGGTACAAATTGCATAGGGTAGTGATTAGGTGATAAGTTTTAAACTAAGATTGTTTAGGCTTTGAACTAATACTATTATAGTTGATTTCTTTCCTGGCTTGGTAGCCCCTAGAGTAGGTGACATTGCACTGAACTAAGTTAATAATTAACTATGTTATTTTACCTTCTGCAATTTAATTATGCATTATTTCTATTTTGGTAAAATTGTTCTGTCAGCAAATGATGTTATAACATCTGTATAAACATTGTGTTTGGTGTTGGGACATCTGTCTTTAAAGTGCCAGAATTTCAAAAACAGATATTATGGAAAAATATATGGAACCTCCCATGGGGATATTGAATTCTCCAAGTTCCCTTTCACATTTTTCCATTATTTTTAGCCATATTGTGCTAACGTTCTCAACTACAAGAAGACAAGTTTCAAAGAAGAAAAAAGGTAATTTCTCAAGAATGAAGAGAAAATAAAGGTTTAAAGGAATGTGTCTCTAGTTCTTCTTATACTAATTGAAATTCTGGTACATCATACACATACAAACAAAATTGTCTTAACATCCAAAGATGTCGCGACAAATGTTACATCTGATAACAAACTAGATCAATCAAGCTGAACATGATACAAAAAATAAAACCGCAAAAAGATAAATAACACATGAATATGATAACCCATTTCGGTGAAACATCACCTACTCTGAAGGCTACCAAGCCAGGAAGAAAGTCCACTATTAGCAGTATTAGTTCAAAGATAAACTAGTCCCAAGCTTACCACTTCTCGCCTAATTCATGTCCAATGATACTTTTACCTATGTCATCCCTAGACATGAGAAATCACCATCCCACTTCCAATCACCACAATTATATCTAACAGCCCCAATCCCAGTGACTGCAATAATTATAACTCAATTTAGAAGATCATTCTTCCATTACAATAACTCAAACTCTTGCTTAAAATATTAGTGAGAACACTGCTCAACTCATTTCCTAAAGGCTTATGAGTGAGAACAATAGCTTGACTAATAGTCAAGCAATAATTAGTCGACCTCATGGTATCAAAAGATACATCGGTGACTAAACAAACTACATAAGAGACTCTCAAAACCTAAGACTTATGCTTCCCCTAATTTTTACAATTGTTGTAAAACTTAATATACACTAGGTTAGAATTCTCCTTTAAATAAAACTATGTAGTCCATGGGCTTTGGTATTCTGAGTCCAAAAGTTTCTTGATCCACAAGTTGACTGCCACTCCAATTGTGTAGAAAATCTCCTTAAATCTTGGAATCACCAATATGTAGTTTCCTAATTTGTCTCAAAGAAAAAATTAGTATTGATATTCTAGCACACACACAAGAAATGTTAAGACTGATGTCTTGACGTACATGCAATGTCACGATTGCTATTATAACATCCGCTGACTAAACAACAACAACAACAACGATGGAGAAATATAAGTTACAGAATAAAAGAACACAATGATATGTTAACCTAGTTTGATGCAACTCACCTACTCTGGGGGCTACCAAGACAGGAAGGAAATCCACTATAAGTAGTACTAGTTCAAAGCTAAATTCCCCCTGTTTACAACTTCTCGCCTAATCCCTACCCAGTGCAACATTTACTTAGGCATTATCCCAAGTATGAGAAATCGACACCCCACTTTCAATCACTGTAGTGAGAAAGACCTATCCCAGTCATAAGATCTATCTAAATAATCCAAAAAATTAAGAACACCTTTGCCAACAAAATATACCCATTCTTGCTTAAAAGTTTCGACCAAGAACAAAAACTTAGAGTTGCATAAAAGCTTCCTCCAAGAACAATACACAACTCTTACTTCACAGTTTCGAGTGAGAATAATAACTTGACAAATAAGTAACAATCAATATACTCAAATGTATCAGATATATATATATATATATATATATATATATATATATATAAGGGCGTACACATAAACACACGAAGAACCTAAAGAACTATCAAAGCCCAAACCCTTATTTTACACACGGTTTTAAATAAAAACAATGCTTCGAAAACTAGGTCTTGGACAACTCATTATGTAAGCTTCTACAATTAGGCTTGGACTGACTTGGATTCTTCAATCAACTCCAATCTTCATCTGAAAAAACTATACAAAACATTCTCCACAAAATAGAAACAATCTTTATAAAAGATTTCTTAAAAAGTCTATATCGATTCTTTTTAGTAACCAATCAAATCTGCACCCATTTCTAACAAAATCCTTGATTTACATGCGCTTATAACGAGTAAATAATATTCTAGATACTCAATATTCAAATTAAATCTTCAAGGATATCTAAAATGCAACGCCTGATGCATCAGCCTCAGGATGTCACAACATTTTCTATGACATCTGGCAGAAAAATACATAACAGTAAAATTGTTATGACTGTTAATGAAGATGTTGCACCATCTTACTACATACAACATAGAACCATGTTTAGAACCATGTTTAGAACCATACTTAGAAAAAAATTATCCAACCACATAACCATGGCCCTAACAATCTCCCCCTTTGACAAATTTTGGCTAAAACAACCAAAACCAAAAAATAATTGGAGAGTAGAATAAAACCACAACAAAAGCTACATGTTGATCATGTAAACTTTGTAAAAACATACAGACATATGTATAACTCCCTCTTTCACACATAATAGTTTATCCCCCCTTAAGGACATATATCACACCATAGCACTTACAACAGAACCAACAAAAGCTATGCTTCAGCACACACAAACATCCCTCCTCCTTAATGATTGCATGAGCAATCATACACACAACTATACTCAGTAAACCAGTAGCACAAAGTCCTATCCCAATGTTAGATCAACATGACAAGACATGTGATGTAACATCATGACACAACACTTTACTCCGCCTTTTTAGCCTAAATATTGACAAAAAGAAACAAAGTAAATATATACAGTGGTAGAAACACATAATGAAAAATCACATATTGCAAATATGGAAGAAAAAATAGAAACACACATCAAACATAGATGGAAAAAAATTGGTCAAAGTTACAAGGAAACAATACCCTAATATAAAAAGTAGAATCATTAATCCTTACAGAATGTTGTCAAAACATACAATCACAAAATCTAGGTACATCAGCTCAACCATTGTTGTTGCTGGATGTGGTTTCTTCTTCTTCATAACTTCATTCAATTTCAACATGTTCTTTCTCAGCTGATTTTTCTCCTCTCTTATTAGTCACTTTATATTCTTCTTCCAGATTCCTAATGAGCACTTCCTGTCATGCCCTAAAATTTTCCCTATCTTCATTCATGTTCATATCATTCCGTAAATTATTCATTTCTCATTTGCGCTCAGATGTAGCGATTCATGTTTGTTTCAAGAAACGAGAATTGTTAATTGTTCAAAAGGTTAGGGTTTTCATACGATAAGGCCTATTTACTTGCAAGATTTTTATTTAACCAAGGGGTTTCATTGATCATGGATTAAATTTCACTTGACTTTGGTTAACAATTCGAGGGACATTTCATTGGTTTACTTATGCTACAAGTTTTGACTTTAGCTTTTATTAGAAAAAGTTGAGGTAATGTGAAAGAACAACTTTAGGTTTTATACCTTAACTTCCAAGAACATATTTTCCAAAGTGGCAAGAAACAATTCAATTTGGAAGTACTGAAGTGGAATTTATATTACAACAAGTTTTGAGTTCATCTTCGTTTGCAAACTTCAAGAGTGTCCAAGTTTCCATAAGCTCAAATCTTCAAGGTTTTGATTTATCAAGAAGACATTTGAAAGGAAAAGCTTTCACAAAGGTGGTTTCAAGAACATTCAAATTTCCAAATACATAAAAATTCAAGTCATGTCATTTTTCCAAGTTCCATTCGTTCAATATGAAAAAAAAGGATGAAGTTAAATTTGAACTGCCTATGGCTATTATTGAGTTTACACTGGCAGGATATCATAAGTAAAAAATGTTTCTCAAGGATATCTCAAATGAGAATAATAATCAAGTTTCGATTCAAGAAGCAAAATGTCATTCAAGTATCAAAATATCAAGAAAACTCACAAAGTGTTTCTCCTTTCAAGATTCGAGATTTACATGTTTTTTTTTCCGAGTTTCAAGCTCAATTCAAATGTCAAAGATAACAAAGAAAGTTACCACTCAAGATTTCTAAACCAAGTTTCGAGAATTATAAGCATGATTTAAAGCTTTACAAGTGGTACAATTTTATCAAGACACAAAGGTCCCTATTTTCTAATGCTAAATGGATTCAAAGCTTTCTTCATTTTCAAGTTTTCTTGGGCGTCTAAAGTCGATTCTATGCCAAGTTTCTTTATCCACGCCTCGATATCTTTTGTCCTCCATCATTTTTCTTGCTTCCAACATAGATGGATAACTTCCAAGCTCACAAGAACATCACATGAAACAAGAAAAAGAAGGCATGATTAGCAAGCAATAAAAAAACTTGAGCATAAAACAAAGAAACTTTTCACAAGTTCATCATTAGGGCTTCGTGAAAGGAATCATAAAATAAGGTTTGGTTTCAATCATACTCATAAGAAACATTAAGCCTCATACCATTTTTTTCTTCAAGAATCAGAAATTCAACATCAATCATGGGCCTAAATACCTTACTGCAAATCAATAAACAAGTTTTTTTTCTGTTTGGTTTACAGTAAGGTTAAAGAGAAGTTACTGCATATAACTCGGTAAAAGGGCATCAAAGTCATGACAATACAAGTTTCACATCTCAGCAAAAAAAACATCATGGTGCAGTAGCAAGTAAAGAAAACCATGTTTCCAGTCGAATGCAAAGTGCACGTATCAGTAAAAACATAACATATCAGAAAAAATCACAAGCCCAATACAGAACTTCATCAAGGCCATTTATCAGAAAAAGTAAGTCCAACACAGAGAAACCCTAATTTCACAGTATAAAGCCACTAACTGTAAAAAAAATCAAGAGAAGACACATTGATAGGGAACCCAACAATCTCCCGTGAGATCGCGAAATAGAATATGAGAGAACATGCAAGCAGCAATGACGAATGTGATGGATCTCAGATTCCTCCGGTGCCACTTGTCCCCACCATAGAAGATAGGATAATTTTTTATTCTGTGCAGGCATCCCTACAAACTATTTGTGTACTCAGTTGCTTTTCACTGTTAGATCTCCATTATTATCATCCAACGCACATGTCTGTACAGACCATGATGCACCTTACTGACCTGGCCACACTGTATTTCTGACCATCCTTTATTTGGGCTTGACACTTTTGCTTATCACACCCCCATTTCCTGCTACAATCAGGCCCATTTTCTTATCTCTCTCTTTTCCTATTCTATTATTTATTTTCGCTTATTTGTTTTTATTATTAGTATAGTATATAAAAAAAATACAAAAAATAGATTCCGATGTTATAAATAATTATTAGTTTTTAAAATAATTTTTATTCAATATTATTAATTAAATTTTTCTAATTGATTTTGTCCAATAAAAAGAGTTTTAATTTCAATAATTATTTATTGATTTGGACTTGTATTGTGTGAGTTTTAAGGTATTAGCCGTTAACGCTTATGTTCTGATGCTTGTCTCCCACATAAAAGCAACTTCAACTCATCAAACTTGTCTTTTCGCCCTTGTGCGACGTCGAAAACCTTTTCATAAAGGGAGTATGTTTTAGCAATTTAAAAAATGAATACACAAGACTTGGCATCATTCTTCTAAAATCAATTAACAAACTTCTAGCCTTTTCTAGAGGAAATACAGAACTCTGACTTTCCCATTGCACGAGGGAGTATGTAGGCACAAGATGCGATGTCTTTGGGGAGTTCAAAAACCCATAAATAAAGACCCTTCTTCTTTCTCCTTTCTTAACTTAGAAGTTAGCAAGTTCTCTAGACGCACGTAAACACACATGAACTAAATGGTTCCCATCGAGCAAGTTCTTTAGACGCACGTAAACAAGTTATGATGATATAAAAAAAGCAAGTTCTTCCAACCAAGTGTTGAAGACTCCAAGACTTAGATTCTAAGGCTTAAGAAAGATTCTTCTACAACAAGCTTCAACGTTCAAAGATTCAAATACCAAAGCCTCTGAATATATGAAGAAATTTCAAAATGGTTAACGTGTGATAGTGTACAAAAGGTACATAAAGTGTCTGTGACCTCTACTCTTCTAGAGTGGCGCAAGGACAGTCCTTTTGTATTTGACTATGACTACTCTCATTATAACTGTTGACAACCAACAACTATATTTCCAGTTTACCTTTTTATCTTTTTATATGATCTCTTTTACAAGCTATAAAAGGAAGACGTGGAAGTTGAAGAAATGTGAGAAACTACACTACAACGAAAAATCTATTGGATCAAATCAAGCTCAACAAAACTATACAAAAGCGTTGTGCGAACTCTATAGAGAAATCATCTGTGTATAGTTTTGTAAATAAGCCAGAAGTTGTTGCTCATATCTTGCAGTAGAACACTTAGGTGTTTTTCATTGTACTAAAATGTCTATGTAATCTGGTTTCAAGAAACAAATCTGTAATACATTAGTAGTACTCAACTGTTGTTGAAATATACCTTGAGAGACCAAGTGAATGTCTGATCTCAAGAAGACTTCTGTTGCGGCTTGAGTGATTATGCAATAAGGATCAACAGACTTATTGGGGGTGCCAATAAGGTTGATTGAATTTATTGTAGGTTGTTCTGAAATCAGTTTGGTTATAGTGAATTAAGTTCTCGTTGAAGGCAAAATCATCCTGAAGGGGTGGACTGGAGTAGCTTAGTTAACATCGAACCAGGATAAAAATAACCGTGTCATTTATTTTTATGTTCTGAGTTTAATTGGTTCGTCACCAACGAAAAAAATTATTTTGGTGAAACCCAATTCAAACTTCTATTTCTTGTGTTTCTCACACCTTTAGTATGGTGTTGCAAAAGAGGAAGTATGTTAAAGAGATACTCACGAGACTTAGAATGGATGGATCGAATCCTACATCCTCACCTGTCCAACCAAATGTGAAGTTGGAGAAGAATAGAGAGGAAGACGAACTATGGGACCTCTAAGGTATGTGTGCAACAGTCGACCAGATATAGGTTTTATAGTTGGATTAGTAAGCAGATATATGAGTGAACCAAGGGTGTCGCACATGAAGGCTACAAGAAGAATCCGAAAATATTTAAAAGGATCGTTAAATTATTAAATACTATTTTGACAAGACTCTGAAGGCAAAGACACAACACTTAATTATTTTTCTGATGCTGATCGGTGCTGAGATAAGAAAGATCAAAGAAGCACAACTGGATATTTCTTTCAAGTATTTGGTTGCCCAATCTCATGGTACTTGAATAAGCAACATATGGTAGCATTATCATCATGTGAAGAATATATAGTAGAATTCTATGTTGCATGTCAAGTAATTTGGATCTGATCAGTACTTGAAGAAATGGTTGTCGAATAGAAGAAACCTCCGGTGTTGCAAATTGACAACATGTCAACTATAAATGTGACGAAGAATCCAGTTCTGCATGATAGGAGTAAGCATATCGAAGCTAGATTTCACTCCTTGAGAAAAAAAAGTAAATCGAGGTGAACTTGAAGTAAGGCACTGCTTGAATGAAAATCATTATTATAAATTGTGGGAGTCTGAAGTATAACTGGGGTATGAGAAAGAAACCTCATATAAATGGTAGCTAAAAAGCACAATCAAGCAAGCATTAATTAGCCCAAAATAACTAAAGGTAGTCCAAGAAAATACTAGGGGTGGCAAAATGAATGAATTTGATGGATATGGATTAGATTGTTAATGGATGGATCAAAACAATCCATTAATCCATTACAATCTATTAAAACTTTCTTAAATATATCCAATCCAATCCATCTATTTAAAAATAAAATCCATCAATTAACAACATTTTAATGGATGGATATTCATCTATCCAAAAAAAATTTCAGTTTTAAAAAACAAATCAGTTTTTTTTTAAAAAACAAAAAAAATTTAAAGTTTTTTTCGGAAAATAAAATTTCAGTTTTTATAAAAAAAAATAAAACATTTTTTTTAAAAATAATTTCCTATTTTTCCAAAAAAAAACATTTTTTTAAAAAAAGATTTCCAGTTTTTTTTGAAAAAATATATTTTTTTTCAGTTTTTCGAAGAAAAATTCCATTTTTTTTAAAAAAAAAAATTCCAGTTTTTTTTTGAAATTATTTTTTTTCAGTTTTTCAAAAAATATTTCCACATTATTTTAATTTTTTTTTCAGCTTTTTTTCAAAAAAGTTCCTGTTTTTTTTGGAAAAATATATATTTTTTCTCAAATTTAAAAAAATAGAAACATTTTTTTAAAAATTTCCAGATTTTTTTTGAGTTTTTCAAAAAAAAGATTCCAATTTATTTTTGAAAATATATTTTTTTCCAATTTTTTTTAAAAATCATATTTTTTAAAAAATTCCAGTTTTTATTTGATTTTTTTTTCAGTTTTTCAAAAATAATTCAATTTTTTTCCTTCAGTTTTTTACAAAAAAAGTTTCATTTTTTAAAAGAAAATCTGTTATCTTTTCAAAAAAATAATATTCAGTTTTTTTTTTTTTAAATATTTAACATATTATTACGGAAAAACTTATTTTTTTTTTAAATTTTTCTTTTTTCTATAAATACTTTTATTAATTTAAAATAAAATAGATTTATTTGATATAAAGAATAATCCATTAGATCATTAAAATGTGGTGGATGGATTAGATCAATCCATATTTATAAATGGATTGATTGGTTCAATCCATTAATTTATTTTTGATTTGATGGATAGATTGGATGAATTTTTTTAGTGGATGAATTGGATGGATTTTGTTTTAATAGATTCAATTGACACTCCTAAAAACTACCCTCACATGACATAAGTTATCATTATAAGCCAATTATGCTACCGGCACCATTATACATATTTCTAACTACTCCCCACAACTAAAAATATTATTAGAGCTGTCAAAATGGGCCGAAATCCATCGGACCTGAAACGAATGTGAATTTTAGTTTTTTTTTTTCGAACTCATTTATTTTTAGGCCTTTTTTAACCCGGTCTTAAAAAACTCTAAAAAATATGGGTTAAACCGCATGGAGTATGGGTAGTCCACCGACTCGAAAAAAATAATTTTTTTAGAATATAATTAAAATTTATCCTTTCTAAATTATAATTGTTATAAAATTTTATAACAATTTATTGTTTTAATTGTTATAACATTATAATTATTATGAATATTTATAACTTAAAATTTGTAGGAACAAGTTATTTATTTTTGTGTACTACATTGAATAACTTGTGATGTATTTTGGATAGTTTGAATTAAGTTAATGTGTTGCTTTATATTTTAATTGTCAATTTATATGAATTATTTAAAAATATTAATTTTAGATATGGAATTGAATATATATACAAGTATTATTGCATGCAATTATGATTATTTACAAAAATAAAGAGAAAATTTTAATTTTTTAAGAAATAAGTCCGTTTAAGACCGAATAGTCTGCAATCCAAACAGATTTGAGTCTGAGTAGTGAACATCATACCTATTTAAATATGACTTTTTGAACCTGACCCTAAAAAATCTGAGACCTGTATGAAGTAACCCGTTTAAGGCCGAATAGCCTGTATGTTGTTTCTCAGCAAGTAAAAGAAAAATATTTCTAAACAAATAATATTACCGCAATTCCTAAATTAATTTTTTTGAGTAAATCATACCTATTAAGAAAATTATTTGGAGTATTATTTTGTTGACTACTTTTATAACTTTACAAATTAAATTTTGAGAGAGAAAATTATTTAACATTTATATAATTACTTTAGGATACACAAAAGATATAATATAATTGAGAATATATGTGTACAGAAATAATTAATACATTTTGATATGTGAAAAGAGTGTAATGAAAAAATTCAATAAAATCTTATAATTAAGAATAGAGAGAGATGAAGCACGTTTCTAAATATCACATGAGTTATTAGTAAGGTTATGAAAAACTGGACCAAACTAGTCGGGTTAACTAACTAGATCAGAAATATATAATTATATTTATTATATTTATGTTTGGTCTAATATACATTTATAACAGTCTGCCAAAGAATTAAGATAAAATCGACGATTCCTCCAATCACATAGCTTGAAACTAATTTTTAACTTTTTTTTATAACTTTTTTTTATTATTTTGAAAACAAAATATTATAAAAGTTAAAAAATCAAATGAGACTCACAATTAAAGACGGCACTTTAATGTAATCCATTCAAAATTTTGTTTCTTTTTTTCTTCTTCTTGTTAACCAGGTAGAGTCTTCTATTCATAACAAACACTACACTTTATTTTCTAATGTTTTCGATATGGAATTTCATTTTTTTTAATAACATTGAGACAATCTTTTCACAAAATTGACAACACTAATACAAACATGTTTTCTTTTAATGTTCTTTTGCCTAAAATATTCATCACACAAATATAATTTTTTTATATCATCTATAAGATTCTAGCATTTTTAACTCTTTCTCGAACTAATTATCATCAGAGATAATAAAAGTCACTAATATGTGTGATAAAGAATTAGTGCTAAATTATATAACTCATATAATAACGGTTCGACTTCCGTAAGACCTTTAAATTGATTATCTTATATATTAGTACTAGTTTATATGTGAATACATTGATTTGAATTATAATTTTTTAGTGTATTTTACTTGAAAAATATAAAATGAATTTTTTGCAACACGTGGAGAGGCCAGTTAAGTTGTTTCTTATATTAATTTATGTTTTTCTGTGAGAATAACTCTCCTTATTTTGAAGACAATGAATATACTCTATTATTTTGTGCAACGCCCAAGTTAACTTGGTTTAAGAACACTTTCTAGAACCGAAAATTTTATCCTATACTTTTACAATTATCTCTTCACCCTTATATTTTTAAAATATTTTAATTCTACCCTTTTCATTTATCGAATAATTTTTTAGTAAGTAATTTTTCTTCATCAAATAACTTGTACTCAAGTTATTCGATGTGTAATTTTTCTTCATTAAATAACTTGCGCTCAAGTTATCCTGTGTGTGATTTTTTTCCACCAAATAACTTGTAAGCAAGTTAATCGATATATAATTTTTTTTACACCAAATAACTTGCATTCAAGTTATGAGGTGTGTAATTTTTCTTCACCAAATAACGTGCACTCAAGTTATCCGGTGTATAATTTTTCTTCACCAAATAATTTGCACTCAAGTTATCCGATGTATAATTCTTCTACACTAAATAATTTTCACTCAAGTTATCCAGTGTGTAGTTTTTATTCACCAAATAAGCATGAAAAGTTGTATAGTACTTTAGGAAACAATTTCATTTAGTTTTTGGCCACGTTTTTTCCTTGTTGCCTAAACTACTTTTAATTTTTTTTGGATAACTTGCTTATTAGTTATTTGCTAAGTAACGATTTTCTTTATTTTAGGCCACATTTATATGTAAGAACGATTTGGTTATGCATTTGACCTTTAGTTTTAATGATAATAATATAGTGTTTCTAAGAGAACAAATTTGTTCCCTTATAGTTTTGTCTAGTATGTAGTTTTTGTTAACAAGTATGACTCTGATAGAATGGCGTGTAACGTCATCGATTTTTGGAATCAACACACTTTTACTCTAGAGAGATACAAGTACGTGTTACAAAGATTAAGTTAAATTCTAGAATGCTTCTAAACAACGGTTCTCAAGAACGTTAGTCTAAAGCTTCTGATTGTGACTCTGATGTGAAGAGCTTCTGAATACTTATCAAGTTTTGATGTTTCTGCACTTCCAAGACCAAATATTTTCACTACTCTGATTTTGTGGCGCAAGGAATGTTCATAATGCTTTTAAACAACTGTTCCCTAAAAACACTATATTGTTATTATTATACTAAAGGTCAAGTGCATAACTTAATTTTGTCCTTACATAAATAACTGTGGCCTAAAATAAAGGAAGTCGTTTCCTAGCAGATAACTAATAAGCAAGTTATCCAAAAAAATTAGTTTAGGCAACAAGGAAAAAATGTGACCTAAACTAAATAAAATTGTTTCCTAAAGTTCTAGGCAACGGTTTTTCATATGTGGTATATACAAATTTTCATATGTTGCAAGTTATCCAGTGAATAAAAATTACATTCAGGAAAATTTGATTGCAAATTATTTGGTGAAAAATTACATACTGGAAAAATTGAGTGCAAATTATTTGGTGAAAAAAATTACACACCGGATAACTTAAGTGTAAGTTATTTGGTGTAGAAAAATTACACACCAGATAATAGTGATATGACATGACAAAATGTTATAATTGTATTGGATGATGGTGTAAAACAAGTTTACACTGAGAGTCAACTACCTTTAACCTCTTTTATAATATAAATAAAAATATATTTTTTTCATTAGTTAATATTTGTAAAAAAAATTCAATGACACAAAAAATTCGGCAGTACATATAAAAAACTGGTATAAGTTTTTACCAAATTATTTGAAAAAATTTGGTATTGTTTTTTCTACGTTGAAGATTGCATCACTTTTGTGTGATCAATAATAATTTAAAACTTCTAAAAATATGCCCCATATGTTGTTAACAATAAAATTTCACAATGTCTCAATTTTGGTATCTCGCATTTGCGTACTCCAACGACCAAAGTGCTCCTATTAATTTTAGGCTCATAGAGGACACCTATATTGATGCTTTGAACTCCAAACTAAATAATTCATTATGATACCCATACAACATAAGGGTGGTTAAGACCGAGTACAGTTCACCGTTGATTGATAAATAATGAAAGGTAAAGTTCAACAACTTTGTGTTGAAGACTGATGAATATTTAAGAATTATGTGGAGCACATTTCATAGATACGAAACTAATGGGGAAATCGACGGGGGTGCAGTCGTTGCAAGATCTTTCGACGATTTTATCAAGATGTTGAAACATCTTGAATCGTCTAATAATGTTTAAGTTATGTTCATGTTATTTTAGTGCTAAGTAATATTAAGCAATCTTCATGTTAAGTTATGTTCATCCTGCACTAATGTAATGCTAATTTTCATCTAATGCAATGTTAAGATAAAGTATGAATAATATACAAATAATTAAGTACAAACCCTAAGTAATGTCAGGGACAATAAATAATAAACAAATAAAATCAATATTGTTTCACCACGGGCAACATGTTCTATCTATGATAACTCGACGTAGATCTCACTATCTGGGTTAACCAAATCCGCAAGGCTATCTAAAAGAAGTGCTACCATCTATAGTCGATGTTTGTTAGTCATATCAGGTGTAGGCGATGGATGTGATGAGGCATTATTTGGAAGTCCTCCATTATATGAAGGCCTACCATTATCTGGAGGTTAAACAAATGAGATGATGTGAGGCTGTGATACTCTAAAGTACCTCTATAAATAACCTTTCTGACACTCCCTGTGAAAAGACACACCCACTATATTTTCTCTAATACCAATGGCAAAGTTGACAATGCTAGACCTAAATCATATATTAAAATCCTTATATGGCACAATAGGAACTAGTATAAGAATGCCCTGAACATACACAAATTGGTGAAGACACTTCTAAAGTAAATATCTAGCCACAAAATCCTCTCTTTAAAGATAACCTGAAAAAAGTGTTGAGCCATTGAATCCTGATGCATTAAATAGTCTAAGTTGGGTGTTCATATGACATTCTCGAAGGTCAGAGCATCGGTCTTACACATGTGCTCCAGAATACCGTCTAAATGAGAATGCATGAGCCTCTATATAGTGGTCAGTTGAGAACCATCAGTGATTGGACCACGACCAAGCATATGAAAAATGGACGAGAAGTGCTCGCATATCCAACACTGCACAATAACATAGATTACATATACAAAATATCTTTGATAAATTAGAACTAAAAATATAATGAATATTCTGACATGAAATAGACTCATACAACCAAGAAATGTCTCGTCTCAAAGATAGTCTCATATTCAAAGGCAGTATATAATATTGTCAAACTAGCATAATCCAATGCTCATTCTAGATGTATAAAGTCAGCAACCAATGATATGTACCTGGCACCAATGTATACACTAGACTTATTGTCTAAGATATTACATCCTACAAGATGCAACATATATACCCCTAACGTTTGTGTCATAAATATAGTGATACACCGGTGACTGATACATAAGGGTATAATTAAGGGACCAAAATAAGTATTTTGCCTTTTTGTTTTGACCTTATGTGTGGTAATAATATATAGATTCTTCCCAAATATGTATAAAATAAAAAGCCATAAATAGTATGTTGTTCCCTATAAGTTTGTGTGTATTTGTTTTTAGTCCTTAATTTGTATTTTTTAAAAATAGTCATTGAATGTTAAATCTTGTTGTTTTTAGTGGTTAAATTCAAAATCCATAGGAAAATCTACAGATTTCCTACGAGATTAAAATCAGTTGGTTTCCTGCGAATTTTCCTGCTGGATTTTAACTTTAAGGACTGAAACCAAAAACAAATTAACATCCAAGGAATATTTTAAAAAAATAGATTATAGACTAAAACCAAAAACACGCTAACTTACATGGACCAATATACTAATTAAGCCTAAAAAGTATTTTTAAAATACACGGGAGATTTCACATTGCTTAACATCACAACCAATGTGAAAAGAGACTCATACCTCGTATCCGTCGTGTAAAAGTTCAAATTGAGATAAAACTAATTCATAACCACTTAGACATTACTTGAGAGTTTGGGGTAAAGAAAGGCTTTCGAAAATGAAGTTTTAAAAAAGTATAAGAAAGTATTTCAGATTTATAATTTTTTTGAATAGAACATTAAAAAAGTTTATCATTACTATATTTTTAATTTTCAAAATATTATAACAACATAAAAGATATTTGAAAAATTTATGTAAACCCTCCAAAACACTTATTCAATATAAATTTTGAGTTCTCACAAATTAGGAGATATTTTTTGAACAAAGAAAAAATGATATATTCAATGAACAATGAGTACAAGGCGATCGCAAACGATCCAGCCCACAAAGAGACAAAAACACTTACATCATAAGGCTCGCATTGTGATTTATAAGTTTAGTATTAAACCAGCCCCTATAAGAAATAGTATCAATAATTTGTTGGATAATGTATTACTTATCAACGTCATTACCAAAACAACAATCATTTCGATATCTCCAAGTCCCATAAATGGATTTAGTCGCAACAAGCTTCAACAAGGTAGATCTCCACCCCTTACCCTTACTGTGCATCATAATCCACTTTAGCTCATCTTTCCATTGCTTCAGGTTATGGCTAATTTGAATCAAATTAAGAACTTCTGCCCAGATTCCTTTATCTCACAAAACTCATAGAACATGTGATCAATAGATTCCTCCTTAGTACAGAAGCAACAACATGTATTCTTCAACATCCCAAACCTATAAAATATATCTTTGTTGACTAGTTTTATATGGCAAGCCAACCATATTATCATTGTAGCACGGGGTGTAGCAGGATTGTTAAACATTATACTATACCAATATGTAGCAGGCTCTTTAATTAGGAGATTATAAACATCTTTCATCTTGAACTTAACTTGATTACACATATTACCCCAGAGCTGTTGAATATTTCCAATTACATATCTTTGGAGGAGAATATGCTTCATGATCCAAGTCCCACCTATCTTCACTTTAGCCTCCATAATATTCTGATTTTTAGGTAGTAGATGTAGATTCATCTTACCCATGAGCTATATTTATTGCTACACATATTCCATTACAATTTCAGCAAAGAAACAATGTTCCAAATTAAAAGATCAATAACACTTAAACCTTCCTACTTTTTAGGTCTATAGACTTTCAGTCAGAAGTCTGGGCTTTTCCTGCTCACATTTTCTTTACCAGTCCACATAAAAGATCAACAAATGGCCTCTATTTTCTTGACAACAATTTTAGGCAGGGGAAACAAGTAAGCCAGTAGTTAGAAATGACAAAAGAAATACTTTTGATAAGTTAAAGTCTGCCTGCAAAACTGAACAAGTGAGAGGACCAGTGTTTGGTTCTACAAGCAATTTTTTCAATAATCTGCATGTAATGGTTATGTGTTAGCTTTCAATAAAATAAGTAAATTTGAGAATTTTCTCTTATTTATCTACTGCACCAAAGAAAATCCTGCTTTTGTTACGATTCACACACATACTAGTAGATCTAGCAAACCTGTTGAAAGCTTGAATCATGAGGTCAACAAAACCCAAGTCTTGAGAAAAGAAGGACATCATCTGCAAATACAAGGTTGGTTAGAAGAATCTTCTAACACTTAACATGGTGATTAAAATCATGGTTTAATTGCATCTGTGCAGACATCTTTCTAGGTGTTGTACCCCAAAATTTACCCTCTTCATTTCGAGGTTTCTGGCTTATAATTGTATTATCACAAGCATACATGTATACACATCCATAAAATTAATCATATGGTTACCTGGTTCAAGGTATCTCAAATTGTGGAAGAAACTGTGCGTTTCAGCTATCTCAGACCGTTTTGAGCCAAAAATCGATATTTCTCAGTTCGTATGGCTATCGCAAGATTTTCTGGTCAGAAAGCTATTTTGGTTTGATTCCATAAGCATTTGGATCATATCAATTTTTCTCAAGTATATCTGCTCAGATCGGATGTCATTTCGTCAAGAAAAAGAATTAATTTGCTTATTTCTCAATAAAGTGAATTTTGGGTTTTTAGTGCGTTTCAGACGCTCCGGAAGGCCTATCTCTCAGATCATCGGGTATTTTCTGATGATTTTTGATAGGAAAGTCCCTCACATTATTATTTACAACTTTTTTTTGAAAACCGGAAGCAAATCATATGAATAAGATCCCCAAAGAAATTGATTTCTCAAGTGGAATAAACTGAATTTTAGTGCTGAACCGTGCGCTCAGTGCACTAAAGTATCTAGAAACTCGAAACTGAGCGGGGCATGTGTCTAAAATTCCGTATCAAAATCCTCTACGACTTTCATTTGCAACTTTAGAGCTAATTTCACACCAATCAATACCATAATTTTATTCTTCGGAGTTGATTTTGAGCTGAACTGAGCAATTTTCATTTGATACGTGAACTTCAAAAAATCATATCTCGCTTGATTTTCATCAAAACGAGGCATGACCAGTGCCAAAAGTTCAAAAATTTGGTTGGCTTAATTTGTCTCAAAGATACTCAAGTTCAAATTTTGATCTGAAGACTCTCGTCCGAGGCAATTTCTCCGAAGAGCGCAAATCAAATTCTGCATGTGTCAGACGCCCGAAAATTGTACTGAAACTTCAAAAATACGTATCGCCTGGACCGTTCGCTCGATTGAATCAAAATTTTGACTCACACAAGTAAAATCGCATTGCGGACATTTTTCGGTACGACTTCAAATTCTCGACGGATCGGGCTGTTTTGAATTAATTACGAAAATTATCCAGATAATCGCGATTTGGGCTTAATTGTGGATCCAAGGCACTCTGAGGCCCAAATTTCTACACTATAAGTAAATTTTTGTCTTTAGAATTCAAGGATACACAATCATTTACTAAATTTTCCTCTCAATTTTCTCTCATAATTCTCTCTCAAATTTGAAGAACAAATTGAAGTAAAACAACTTTCCCTCCAAGCAAACCCTGTCCCTAACCGAGCTGCACCCTCTAACCACCACATCAGCCACCGACCAGTCCCCTTCAGGCGTCGACCGGACACCCTGCTCCTCCCTACCGCCGGTGAACCGGTCTTCTCTCTCTCTCTCTCTCTCTCGCACGCGCGCGCTCCGCCCTCTCCTCACCCAACCAGATCGCCTTCCTTCTTCTTTGACCGACCTTCTCATTAGAATTTTACTCCCTCCTCCCTCTCCTTGCTCGGCCGGTCTAGGACCAAGGCTGGATTCTCCTCCTCTTTCAATATCTAGCTCGGTCTTGCATTGGAGGAGGCTTTCCACCTTCAATTTTCTTCAATTTTCAAGAAATCAAGTTTTCCTCTTTCGATTTCAATTTCGATTATTATCATCAATTGAAGGAAGATTTGGTATTTTATTTTAAGAGCTCAAGGAATTCCTCTTTAATTTGACTCAAACTTCAAGTTCAAGTAAGTGATTAATTCAACTAAGCACTTATTTTAAGTGATTTTTCACTTTTAGCTTTTCTTGAAATCGAATAGTCGAATTGATTGCATTTTCCATGTGGATTCTGATTCTTGAATTTGTTTTGTCGAATTATTTGATTTGATTAAGTTTTTGTGACGTTAAAGTGTGTCGATGTGAAAGATTTTTGTACATAACACACACATACACTTGTGTAATTGTTTTCCTTTGCATTTAGGCTCTTAATTAGTGCATTTTGCATCATCTATCACATTCTCATGCATTAGAGAGCATATAGATTGATTAAATTGCATTGAAACATGTGAGTTAAGGCTTAATTTGCATTCTTACTTGTGTCGAAATGTAGCATCCATTATATTTTGATTCTTAGGTGCATTTGCATTGTACATAACACATATACATGCACCTAAACTCATGCTTAGAGTACAAATTGCATCATTGTATCTTCATACATTGCATAAGAAATAAACTATTTGAGTTTGTGCATTGATGTTAAACTTTCATGACACTAGAATGTGTTGAAACCTCACTTTCACTCACATTTTCACATGTATGATTTCACAACACCAACACACATCACATACTGGATTCTCATGAACATTAACACATGTTTTGCATAGCATTTAGATAGGAATTGCATTGTGTATATGTCATTTGCATATGTTATCATATACACTTTCATTTCATCCATTTAAATGTCATAAACATGTACATGAAACATGCATTTACATGCATTTTTACACATTTTTTATTTCAATTTTCAATCAAACTTGCACATAACTTGTGTTTCATTTTTTTTTAGATTTTTGATTACATGTAGTGAATTAAAATTTGATTCATATCACATTTCAAAACCAAAAAAAAATTGAATCGGAATTTAATTCAAAACATGAATTTTGAGTTCCATAAGCACTTTTTAGTACTTTTGTACACCGAAACTCGTTTTTCCTTGAAAGTCCGAAATAACGGTAAATGTCCCCTACGTTTTTGCACGTTCCGGAACCGATTTTGGAGGTTTCAGAACTAAATTTCAAGTGCAAAGTACCAAAATGGAGTGGCTGCCCCGTCACTTTAAGGTCCAAAAAATGCCACTTCCACTCAAAATTAATTAAAATCGCCCATGTTTTTGAATCCGTTGACGCTTTTGCAAGCAACCATGCGATCTTAATCAATTCTGAGAAGTTGACTTTTTCGCTTCGATTTCAGAAAACCGCCTTCTCATTCCGATTTTTGGGATTTTATTTCACTTCTTACATGCTTATACAAGATTATAATCATATTTGTAATTGGTTTTGCATTTGGTGCTTTATTTCAAGCACTTGCTTTGTTAATTTCGACACTTTATTTCATGTGCAAGGTACTTTGACCTCTTTCACATGAGATATGGACTTCTAGCTTCCTTATTCTTGCGCTTGCACATATACATGTGCATTCTATTGTTTGTTTGCTTGGATTGACACCTTCTTGCAGGTTATCCGATCTTGAATACGTATGAATGCGCATTCTAATGTTTGTATGCGTACGAACTCATATACTATTTTCATATTATTTGGATTGACACCTTCTTGCAGGTTATCCGATCTTGAACGCGTATAAATGAACATTCTAATGCTTGTATGCGTACTAACGCGTATACTATTTGCATATTGTTTGGATTGACACCTTCTTACAGGTTATCCGCTTGTTTTAATGCGTACGAACGCACATTCTACCGCTTGTACATGTACGTGTATGTTCTATTGTCTGGTTGTTTGGTTTTACTCCATTCTTGCAGATACTTTTGTTTGAATGTGTACGAACGCGCATTCTATCACTTGTACATGTACGTGTACATTCTAATGTCTGGTTATTGTGGTTTTCTTGCAGGTGCTTTTGGTTGGAATGTGTACGAACGCACATTATAATTCTTGAATGCGTACGAACGCGCATTCTAATCCTTGAATGCATATGAACGCGCATTCTACCACTTGTACATTCTATTATCTGCTTGTTAGGTTTTACTCCTTTTTCGCAGGTGTTTGTGTATCAATTGTGTACGAACACACATTTTGATATTTGTTTTGCTTATGAACATGCAATACTTTGTCTGTTGTGTCTGGATCACTATCTTTTGCAGATTTGTTATTATGGATGCGTACAAACGCGCAATCCACATGTGCTTTGATGCCTACGTGCATTTCTCACCGATTTACTCTTATTGCTTGGCTGCAGTACTTGAAGTTTTTCGGAGTATTTCTTTAGCTTGTAGTAGCTTACAGATAGTTATCTGTGTGGTACTAGCTATATCCCTTTTATTGCTTTCCTTTCCATGATTAGGATAAGAGTGTTGGACTCAAAGTCGCTTTTTAAAGACCTGTAGCAGGCATTTTGCATTTACTAGCTAGTTGTATTTGTGTTTGCTTGTTTTGGTTAATGGCTAATGTGTCACTCGGTTTAGAACCGAGAGCTAACGACTTTATCCCTTTGCATGTTCCCCTTAGGATGCTATTGCTTTTGGTAAATGGCTAATGTGTCACTCGGGTTAGAACCGAGAGAAAACGACTTTAGCCCTTTGCATGTTCCCCTTAGGATGTTATTACTTTATGTTGATGGCTAATGTGTCACTCGGTTTAGAACCGAGAGAAAACGACTTTAGCCCCCTTAGGATGTTATTGCTTTATGTTGATGGCTAATGTGTCATTCGGTTTAGAACCGAGAGAAAACGACTTTAGCCCTTTGCATGTTCCCCATAAGATTTGTGTGTTGCTTGCATGCTTTTGCCAAAGCACTTGTTTGTTTCTTTCCTTTGCATACCTTAGTTTTACAACCAAGACGAATATAGGATAACTTTCCCTTAGGACCGCTCGGTTAGGATAGCTCTCGATCCTAGACATTAGGGTATACATCCTTGACATGTCAACATAGGTAGAGATTCCCTTACATCCTCAACCTTAGGTCTAATCTTTGAATAACAACATTAGGGTTAGTACTAGTTAGTCTCCCGTTTGCTTTGCTAGTTTCTTTTTGCATCCTTGCATGTATTAAAACTAAAACTTGCTTTCTTTTTCTTTTGAAAACTAAAATACTTAATAATGGTTCAAAACTCCTTTCTTAAAGGTAAAAGCAACCAACCAAGCATCTAGGGGTTCCACTATGTCTTGAGTAACCTTTGATTAAATCATAAGTAAGCAAGAAATTGTTATGGATTTGTTGGCCGGGGATAAAGGCTACTTGATTAGGACTGATAATACTCCCAATGACCTTACCCAACCTTTTGGTCATAATCTTAGAGGTTATTTTATACACAATTGAACAAACTGCAATAGGTCTAAAGTCTTTAATGTTCTTAGAAGCTGTGCTTTTGGGGATAAGAGAGATAGAAGTACAATTGAAGTCTCTCAGTAGACAGGTTCTATTAGAAAAATTCATGGACAACTGCAGTCAAATCAACTTTAATAATTTCCCAAGTACATTTAAAAAAGAAGGAGTTGTACCCGTCACAACCAGGGGCATAAATGTCATTTATGTCCTTCAAGGCTTCAAATATCTCTTTATCACTGACAGGACTTATCAGAAGAGACTTTTGTGCATTATTTAATTGATTTCCTCTTCTCATAGTTGGCACATCAATACCAGTAACTTTAGATTCCTTTTTCTCCATAAGACCTTCATAATATTTCAATATTTACTCTTCAATATTAGAAGGAGAACTAATACACATCCCATCATCTTTAACCAACATTTTCATACTATTAGAATTACGATTAGCTTTAACAGAGGCATGAAGAAAGGCATTATTCTCATCCCCTAACTTGAGCCAATCAATTTTCGATCTTTGCTTCATGATATCTTCATCTATAACATTCCAGTGGAGAAGCTCCTCAATACAATACTTAACCATATCTATTAAAGTACTATTCATTCTACTAACTTGCAAACCATGGTGAGCCTGGTCAAGCTTTTCTACGGCAGTAGTAACGTTTTTTTTAGCCTGTAGAAATAGAGAGTGCAAATTGTGGAGAATATGTTGAAACCTTCTCAGCTTCTACAGATTCCATGGGCCTACCCTCAATTTATAGATCCCATCTATTCCTAACGGATTCCAAGAATCCTGTCACTTTAGAGACACAGTTCCTAAACTTAAATCTATATAAATTTCTAGTACATAGAGTCTGGATCGATACAAGGAGCAATGCATAATTAGATATATGAGGGGGGATGTTAAGAGTGTTATTCAAATTGTTTTGGAACCATTATGCATTCCTTAGTAATTTGTCTATTCTAGAGTAGATACTTTCAGCTTGTTGCTTATTCAACCAAGTGAAATAATCACCTATAATATCCATTTCATAGAGCTTCTTCTTGTCCATCATCTTTTATAAGTCACTATACTCAGATTCAGTAATCATATCCCCACCAATCCAATCTTCGGACTTAAGAACATTATTGAAGTCACCTAGGATACACCAAGGGCTCTAAATTTGCAGGTTAGTGAGGTTTTCCAAATAATTTTCCCATGCTTAGGCTTATTCAAAGCATACACTGCAGTAAACTAATACTTGAAATTGCCATTGATATCATAAACAGGACAATGCACCATCTGATTAGTGTTATTGATAACCCTGATATTAATACTCTTATTGTTCCAATAGAGCCAAATTCTACCATTCTCATGAGAGAGGTGGTTATCTATATAACTACCACCCAAATTTAACTTATTTATAAAATTGACAACTTTACTAGCTTTAACTCTAGTCTCTATCAGAATGTTAATATCATACCTAAGAAAGTGAAGACAGAAGCTAATCTCCTTTATCTTAGTAGTTTTATTTAACCCCCTAATGTTCCAAGCTACAATCATTGGCAAATGTTTTGAAGCTCATAGAGATAATTCAAAATCCCTAAAGAATCAAATCCATTATCACAAGCAAGCTTACCTGAGTTGGTGTCTTGAATAATTGCCTTTCCACGATCTTTGCCACTAGTTTCCACCTTTGTCCATATCTCATTTTCCTTTTATGGTGGATTAACATTCTGAGACTTAATCAAACTTATTTCAGGATATTTTACCATATTGGTCTTCTTTGTTTCCCAAGCCTTGCTACTTTTTGCTACAATTTGCGTTTTTGGAATCCATTGCTTTTCTTTTGGTTTAGTCTTCTCACAGTTATGCCCATACTTTTGACATTTATGGCAATACAAAGGTTTCCATTCATATTCCACAACTTGCACCATATTCTCATCATCATCGTCACTTATTATAATCTCCTTAGGCAGGTCTTTTGTAATGTCTATTTCTACCAAAATTCTGGCATTAGAAACACGGTGCTTATTCATCGTACATTTGTCTATTACCATTGAATTTCTTATAACACTGTCAATTTTATTCAGGCTTGAGATAACCCAAAGAAAGAGAGGGAGTTGTGGTAGTTTCACCCAAATGGGAAGAGTTCTCAGTAAATCATTCTTCAGATTGAAATCTGGGTGCCATTCACAAAGAATCATCGACAGATTTATTATCGTATAGGGTCATTTCATCAACACATCGTCCTTGTCTTTACACGTCTTGAATTTCAAGAGGAAGTAGCCTTCGTCATTGTAATACATGTGTTGTAGGTGAACAAAATTCCAGTTCTTTGCCATAAATTGCTTCACCATATTCATACTAAGATCTCCACCCAGAACATACATTATTAACGACGATTCTCAAAATTTCACTTATGAAATTATATCTTCCACGGTTATTTCAACCTCAGCTATCCCATTAACAAGAGCAATGAATTCCATAGCTAACCCCTTTAGCAGGATTCTTGTTATCATTGAGTACATCAACCCAGAGCTTCCTAAGTTCCTCTTGCTCATCTGAACTTTTAGGAATTATGGTTTCCTTTGTAGACGCAGATGTTAACTCTTCCAGCCGATCTTTCACAACATTACTCGAACTAGCATGACTCATACATTGCTCAGGCACCTCCAACGACTTGCTTACCAGAGTCGTAACAGTATTGGTGGCTTCTGATGGCTGCAACACCGTTTTCTTCAAACGCCCTCATCCCATGACCCTAATTAGAAGATTTTTAATGTTATGATTAAAAACACTCTCCAAAACTCTCTCAACCAAAATCCTTCAATTCTCTTCATTCAATCCTTCTCTTCTTTTTTTCTATAAAGATTTCTCCTCAATTTTTCTCTAAAATTTATCCTCTTGATTAACATCATAACCAAAAGAAAAAGTTGCTCATGTAAACGTTGATGAATGATTCTAAATGAAAAATAACGTGCTTTCTATAACATCAAACATTAATTGAAATAAAAACCTTTTTTTCATATGTGAAAACTAGATTTTATAGTATTGACATTGAAACATTAATAACAGTCATTTCTGACCCCAACTCTCCAACTAAATAGGTTGGTGGTTACTTTTTAGTGTGCAAAAAAACATTTTTAATTGCTTGTTAATCAAATATTATAATATAAACATTTGAATTTTTTTGGATTAATCGTCAAGTTGACAGGTGAACAGATCAACTAACATCAACCTCGGAATTGGATTCTTGTTGCCGGCGGCCAATGCAAGGTGCATTTATGTTCCAATTAGAATGTTTTTCTCACAAATAACACATTATATTCTCTATAGGCTTGAGATTATCAGTAACGATAAAATTACTATCTCATCCTTTTATTTTTACCACTCACCATAACACGTATCACTAATAGAACGGTTTTCCTATACCAAAATTATTTATAAATATTATAGATAAACTACATTACTAAGTATATTATATATACTAAATAATTATTTATGCTATAAATACAAATTTTGTAAAAAAACTATGTTTTAACATTTATGTAAAAATGAGAAAAATTATTATTTATCAATTATACTTTTCATATAACAATGAAGATATTTATTTATTATTAGAAAATGAAAAAAATATTTAAAACATATATATTTTTAAATAATTATTAAAAAATCATTGGTGTGATTTATACATAGACAAAGGTTGGTGAATTTCAATTGATTTTCTATTTATTACATATATTTTATAAATAGGACTCATACTGTAATTGAAAGTTACACAAATAATGAGAATAATACGATCTTATTTTTTCTCTTTCTCTCCTCCGTCTCTACTCTTCTATGGCATTCTTTTCTCATTAATTTCATAACACGTTATCAGCACGAAGCTTCAAGGCTTAGAAGATATTCTTTTTTTAAAAAAATATATTCTCTATGTGTTATTTACAAATATACGGGTTAAATAAGTTTTTGGTCCCTATAAATATCTCAAATTTAGTTTAGTCCCTCTAAAATTTTCCTTTAAAGAACGGTCCTCTTAAAAATTTAAATTTTAACTTTTGGTCCTCGTGGCAAAATCGTAGCTAAAATGGTCTCTAATTTCGTCGCTAAATAAAAAATCGTCGCTAAATTGTAAAAAACGTCGCTAAATTGCAGGAGGGACCAAAAATTAAAATTAAAATTTTTAGGAGGACCATTCTTTAAAAGAAAATTTTAGAGGGACTAAAAATTTTTTGAGATATTTACAAGGACCAAAAACTTATTTAACCCTAAATATATTGATTAGAAAATGAAAAAGAAAATCAGTGATGATTTCCATGCATCCCAGAAGGATTGCATGAATAATGTTAAAGCTATTCCAGAAGAATAGCAAAACAAAATAATAGCTATTCCGGAAGAATAGCAAAACAAAATAATATTTATATAGGTTCCTGAATAACTTATCTATCCCCGAAGGATAACAAGAAAAATAATAAGTTTATATTGTTTTAAAGAACATACGAAACATCCCTACATGATCGGAAAATATTGAATCTCTTATATAGTTCCCGAAGAATATATGAAGAATCCCCGAATGATCGAGTTTTTTTATAAATTTTTTATAATTCTTGAAGAACATATAAAGTATCCTTGAATGATAGTATAATAATACATTTGTTTTATAGTTCTTAAATAACTGAAGAATTGCAAATATTATTTTTATTAATAAAATGATTTGTGATTGAGTTATTGAATAATATCATAGTAATAATTATGCAAATGATAATATTTTAATTTTGATTGATGAAATTATTTATAGTTTCAGAAAAACTTAAAATTTAATATTATTATTAATAACATATTTTGTCTCTATTAATCAGAAAATCAATGATGATTTTTATGCATCCTACAATAATTGCATCAATCATCAATCATGTTAAACAATCCCAAAAAGATCCCAGAAGGATTTGATTATAACGCATCCCAGAAGGATTTGATTATAAAGGATTTGATTATAACGCATTCCAGGAGGTTGCATCTATAATATTAATGAATCCTAAAAGGATTTGATCTAAATAATGTTAATGAATCCTAGAAGGAAAAAATTAGCAAAATGATTGCGTCAATAATATTATCCAATTTCAAAAAGATTGCATCATAATAGTGAAGTATCCAGAAGGATTTCACAATTGCGTAATTTTTTCTCTCTTTATTCTTACTTAAAGATTTGAAAAACAAGAAAATATTACATCATCCCTGAAGGATTGTTCAAAGAATGTATTTTTTCTTATAATATCGTTATTTTAATATCGAGGAGATACTTTCAAGAGTATCTTCAAAATATTTTATATTATTAATATAGCAGTTTAAAATATTATATTGTAATGATAGTGTCTCTTAATATTAATATAGATTTTCCCGATTCTTATTTATTCCTTATATTATTCTATTGAAATTTGCTTATGATATTTTTATTTTATTTAGTTATTAATGAATATTTTTTTTATTCTTTAGATTTAGTTTATAACAATTAAATTAAATGAAAATTAATCATTTGTTTAAAATATCTATTTTATCTTTATGTTTTGATAACAACAAAATTTTAATTATATTTTCACTATATATGGTAAACAAGCATAATTGATTTACAAATCATAATTGTAAACCAGAAGTTTACAAATCAAATTTGACAAATTAAACAAGCATAAATCACAAGCATAATTGTAAATCAGAAGTTTAAAAATCAAATTTAAGAATGTTGGCAAAATCGGTTGGGTCATCCCAAATATATTATGATGCGAGAATTAGTTTTGAAGAACCAGAAGTTTCTTCAATCCAATAAAATATATGTGTTTCTAAAGGAAATTTTGAGAAATTGAGTTTTTATGACATTAATTGGTGCATTGACTAAAAGACCATGCATATGTCTACTCACAAGTCACAACCAGAAGTTTGTGAAATTGTTTTCTCAACTAATTAGAGTCGAATTTTATTATCTGGATTTTTCAGAAATTTCTTGATAAGTATCACATATATTATTAAAATTGATATTGAACATCATGTAGCATATGTTCATAAAAATGGACTTGAAGATCCATTCTTTAGACGTCTAAAGTTAATTGTATGGTTGATACTTGTAAGATCATAAGTTCTAAATTAGATATTTGAAACACAAAATATGAATATTAATATATTCATTTGCATTAAGCCAACAAGATAGTATATGTTAATTCTCCTCTTAACTTACAAATTATTTTAGGATAATAACCTAATACGTATCATCTAAGTAAAATTTTGGATGTGTTGTGATTATTCAATTGCTCCAATATAGTATGCTAAGATGAGTTTTGAAAGAATATTGAGAAAATACTTTTTTTTATATGAATCCCGTATTTGAGGATGTATCTTGATCCAATAATTGGATACTTGTTTGAAGTCTAGTAGGCTGACTATCAATTGATAAATTAATTTTCTCAATATTAGGGGGAGAGAATAAGCAGCTGAAAGTGTGAACCAGAAGTTCAAATGTGAACCAGAGGTTCAAATGTGAACCAGAAGTTCAAATATGAATCAAAAGTTTAATTGATAAAATAAATTGTTGTCTTGATCCTCATACAAACCAATATGAACCAAAAGTTCAAAATATTATTCATTTACAAAGTCTATGAAATAAATTATCAGTTGTTAATACTCCACTCAAAGTGGATTCTCCTATTGGATAAGCTAATCTTGCAAATGAGTTGTAGTCGCGCCTGAAGCATGGTATAAAAGTTGGTTCCAATGGTAAAAGTCTTCTACTAAGATAAGAAACTAAAGTTAAAAATGACTCATGTGAGGATATTAATATTCTAAGAGTACTTTGACATGATTTATATTTTAGTTCCAGAAGAACTATCAAGTACTTGAAATATCAAGTAAAGAGATCTCGATAAATTATGTCATAGATAAAATAGAACGAGACTAAAATTAAGATAATCAAATAAATTCGACATTGACAATGTATTTATATACAATATAGCGCTAAAGATGATAAACGATAACGAGGATCATGTAACAAAGTCTACCAAAGATTATAGGCAAAGTGAGAATTGGTCAAAATGAACAGATCATGAATCAAAGTCTATAAAAAATTATAGACAAAGTGATAATTGACCAAAATGAACAGATCAGGAATCAAATTTTATCCAAGATTATAGACAAAATGATAATTGACCAAAATAAATAGATTCAATTGAAGAATAATTAAACTCGCTTTAAAAGCGAATCTTTTTTGGACTTGTAGTCCGATACCTCGACGTGTGAAACTAGTGAGATATAAATGAGTTTTTATGAAAAAGTAAAATAAGAATGGTATGAAGTTTGATTTGTTGTTCAATGATTTTCACAAAGACCTAAGATTGATTTTGATGAAACATATCCACCTGTTGGGGATTCAATTAATTGTTTTGATATTTGATTAGCCTTGTAGCACATGAAGGGCTTAATATGAACATGATGGATGTTGTGACATCTTATTTATACGAATCACTTGATAGTGACATTTACATGAAACTTCGTAAAGGGTTTAATATATTAGAGACACTAATTTTGGATTAGGAGAAAACTACTCCATAAAATTAAACAAGTCTCTTTATGAGCTAATATGGACACATATGGTATAATCGTCTTAGTGAATATTTGCTAAGAAAGAGATATATAAATCAATCCAAATCTCCTTGTTTTTTTATATTTGGAAAAGAATTCAATATAATAGATATCCATGTGGATAACATAAATATTATTGGAGCTCCTGAAGAGTTAACAAAAGCCATAAATTATTTAAAAGAAATGGTTTGATGTGAAGTACTTGGAAAATACAAAGTTCTTACAACGTGAAAATTTAGACAATAGAATTTGCGTACACCAAGAAGGTTATATAGAAAAAGTGTTAAAACGTTTCTATATGGAAAAATATCATATATATAGAAAAAATGTTAAAATGTTCATATGCGGACAAATCTCGTATATTGTCTACCTCTATGATGGTAGATAATTGAATGTGTAAGAGATCCTTTTAGACCTCGAGAAGGGGATGAAAAACTAATTGGTCCTGAAGTA
Source organism: Vicia sativa (assembly GCA_021764765.1). NCBI lineage: Eukaryota > Viridiplantae > Streptophyta > Magnoliopsida > Fabales > Fabaceae > Vicia > Vicia sativa. Next base: position 227,528,411 of record CM038792.1, read on the forward strand.
CCATATCTCAGTGTAATTCAAGCACTGACCTATCTTGTAATTATACATACTATGATGTATCAAGTACTATTACCTATTAACAAGATATAGTTCTTCGCCTACATGAAGATATTGGAACAAAGTCAAAATATACTTCATTATTTTGGGGGTAAATGGAAATGACTATGTTTTATTCGTATCCAAATTATTTGTTTACTTATGTTGGTAACACTATTTCATGGAGACCTGTGAAACTAATCATAGCAAAAGACTTGTTCGTTGACTTATGGAAAAATAAATACAACAACCATATATGAAGATAATATTGCATGCATTACTCAATTGAAAGATGATTACATTAAAGAAGATCGAAGAAAACATGTTTCTCCAAAGTTTTTTTCCCACTTACGATCTTCAGAAAAGTGGTAATATAAGCTCCAACAAATTTATTCATCTAGTAATCTTACATTCTTACCGACCTTTTAGTGCAAAAGATTGTCCTTCATCATAGAAGAACCAAATTCATTTAGCTGAGGGGGAGAATGAATTTTTCTAAAAAGTATATGTACTCTTTTTCCTTCACTAGATTTTTTCCCATAGGATTTTTTCCAGTAAGGTTTTAACGAGGCATATCCTGAACAAACATCCAATGGGACTATTATGAATACTGAATTATTGTCTCCCAATAATTTTCTTTCTTATTTGTAATAATCTGTATTGAATAGTAACGAGGTAGCTCCCTCACAAAGAATGTTGTACTCTTTTTTCCTTCACTAGAATTTTTTCCGACAGGTTTTTTCTAGTAAGGTTTTAATGAGACATATTCTTTGTGGACATCTAAGGGGGAGTAAATAAAATAATTATGGATGTTCATCAATTAGGAGATTTCAATTGATTTTCTATTTATTACATATATCTTATAAATAAGACTCATATTGTAATTGAAATCTACACAAATAATGAGAATAATACAATCTTATTTTCTCTCTTCTCTTTCTCTCCTTTATCTCTACTCTTCTATTACATTGTTTTCTCATTAATTTCATAACAATAATAATACTCATACACAAAAAATAATAATATTTGGGACAATAGAATCCGTTAAATTTAACAATTAAATTTATGATACACTTCTTTAATGGATATGCACTATCAGTGAAAATAGTGAAAATTTTGTTTATACAGTTATCCAATAAAAATTCATCAATATATAAGGGCGGTTTTATAGTTCCTGGATTCAACCTCACTTTCTTTGTATTTTTCACAACCAAATAGTTTATCTTTAGACAAAATCATAAGTAAAATTAGTAAAAGCAGAATGTCAATAGATAAATAATCAATGGTTCAAACTGCATATAATATTTTAGCATAGACTATTTAAAATACATGCCTCTGCCTTTGCCAATATGTCAAACCATTAAATTTATTTTAAATTATTAATATCATAATATAATATGCCGAAATGCATGACGTTTATTGAATAACATTAAAAATACTACTGTGATTTTTTATACTACATTATCTTCACATTAATTATTTAAATGAGCCATTAAAAATGACATTGGATGCAGAGATACAGAAGATAACTATCATTTTATCAAAAATAAATTAGTTAAATTTAGTTTTTTTTTATAGATTTTAAAATAAAAATAAAAACAAAACAATACTTATAATTTTTTACAAAAATTCTGATAATTTGATGCACATATTTAAAAATCAAACTATGGTGATTGCAATAATCTCATTCATTATTCAATGATTTAACAAGTGTCTAACTTTTAGATAGAAAAAAATATATGTTTTACTATTTGTGTTATTTAAAAGAAGATGTATCAATTAAATTTTATGTTATATTTTTAATTAATTAAATATTTTATATACATTGAATACTTTTGTAACATAAATTAATATAAAAAAATAGTTTTTTTAGATATATTCGACAAAACAAAAACAACTATAATTTTTTATAAAAATTCTGATAATTTGATGTACATATTTAAAAATCAAACTATGGTGACTGCAATAATTTCATTCAATTATTCAATTATTTAACAATAACTTTTAGATAGAAAAAAATATATGTTTTACTATTTGTGTTATTTAAAAGAAAATGTATCAATTAAATTTTATGGTATATTTTAATTAATTAAATATTTTATATACATTGAATACTTTTGTAACATATATTAATATAAAAAATTAGTTTTTTTTTTTAAATATATTCGACAAAACAAAAACAACTATAATTTTTTTTATAGACTTAAATAAATTTTTGATTTCTCTATTTTAATATTCTTAATTTTTTACATCTATTTAAATAAAATTAGTTTTTTGGTCCATGTTATTCATAATATACTTAGTTTTTTTTAGATGACTCTCTTGACAAAACAACAATCTTATAACGTGCTGTTGATTTGGCAGTGTTATGCAGTATCATATCATATATTTAAAAAACAAAAAATATTTTTATAATATTATTTAATTTAAAAATAAAATAAAAGAAAAAATTCTTAAAATTTTCTAATTTTTTAAATTAAAAAATTATTATAATTATTATTTTTTATTGAATTTTTAAATAATTAATTAGTTATAAAATTATCGAATTATATGTGTAAAATTAAATTTGGGCAGCCGGTGAAATCAAACCCCTTGCCTTTGGTTCAAAAGAGGTGAATTCTAACCAACTGAGCTGCAATGCAAATTATTGATTTCGCTCTTCGAGTTTTATTTGGTAGGATAATAACTTATGATAATTTGGTACTAAACAATATCAGAAATTTTGAACACATTATTCTCGGTAAGCATTAAGCAAAGGTTCTTATTCTTTGTGAACAAAATTGAAACTGAAAGATTTGTATTGCAATCCTCATACAAATGACTGAAGATAATGAACTCATTGTTGGAAGTTGAATTGGATCGAAATGGATTGAAGGTGAGATCCAAATCAGTCACGACAAATATAAAAGGAATGAAGATTCGATCTGAGAGTGGTGTGTGAATGTACGAATTTGTGAATTTACTTTCTCGTTCTTTCTTACATTTTCTTTTTGATGTGAATTCCACTTGCAGCCATTGGTAATGGGAATTATTGTGAATCGAATACTTTGGAAACAAAGTATAAATTTGTTCCTTAATAATCAAGAAACAAAAAAGGGTAGGAAAAACAAGAAGAACACAAAGATTAGTTATTAACTGATATTATTTCCTTTATCTTCAAACAAGATTACCCGTATACAAGAATAACAAATAACCCTCTCACTCTAAATTAGGATTTGCAGTATGCAATGATGATAGACTAGTATGCTATTTGTAATAAACCAAACATACTAAACTAATGGGCTTTTATCACAAATACCCATTAAAAGCTAACTTAGGGTAGAAGCTAACTTAAACAATTAGACATAACAAACAATCCCAATTTGAAATACTATCAACCCTAGCATTTTGACACCCATATACTAGAACACACTTGTTGTACCCCAAAATTTACCCTCTTCTTTCTTGCATTTTTCTGGCTTATAATTCCATTGCATAAAAATACATGTAGTAGCATGCGTAACATTCATCATGAGGAGTATCAGGTTACATGTATTCCACATGACAGCCAAAAGAGCTCATTTCTCAATAAAGTGGATTTTGGGTTTCGACACATTTTGGGCATTCCAGAAGGCGTATCTCTCATCTCCTTGGGTATTTTCCGTTGATTTTCGACTGGAATTTCCCCCCTCATTATTATCCATGACTTTCGTTTGGAAGCCGAGAACGGATTTTGTGAGGAAGGCTCTCAAAGGAGTCATCTTCCCCGGCATATCAAGCTGATTTTAGTGCTGAACCGTGTGTTTTGGCTCACCGAAAAGGCTTTATCTCCTAGCTGGAAGCTCGGAATTGAGCGGGATCAATTTCTAAAAGTCCGTATCAAGGTCCTCTACAACTTCCATCTGCAACTCGGGAGCTGATTCTTCACCGATCAGTACCAGAATTTTATTCTACGAGGGTGATTTTGAGCTGAACCGAGCAATTTTCATCTGATACGCGTAGTTCGAAAAATCATATCTCACTCGATTTTCATCGAAACGGGACGGGACCGGTGCCAAAAGTTCACAAATCTAGTTAGCTTCAAATGTCCTAGAGATACGCATGTGCAAATTTCGATCAGAAGATCCTCGTCTGAGGCATTTACCCCACAGAGCGCGAATGAAATTCTGCACGTGTCAGTAGGTCCAAAATTGATGCTGAAACTTCAAAAATTTCTATTTCCTTGACCATTCATCGGATCAAGTCGGGATTTTGATTCACGCAAGCAAAATTGCATTCTGGACACTTTTCGTTTACATTCCGACTCCGAATTCTGCACGGATTTGGCTGTTTCGGATTAATTACGAAAATTATTCGGATAATCATGATTAGCTTGTTGGTTAAGGATCCAAAGCTATAAATAGATTTTCCTCTTCACAAATCACAACAACACAATCATTTGCTTAATTTTCCATTACCACAAACACTCCAATTCTCTCAAATTCCAAAAGCACAAAAAAGCTCAAAAAGTTCAAACTCCAACTTTCCGTCCAAGCAACCACCGCAGGCCGCCACCGGACCTCCGTGCACCACCAGCTTCTTTCACAGAGCGCGCTAAGCGCGACCCCCGCGCTAAGCGCGACCTGCGATTCTTGGTTTTTCTCCATCGCAGCTCCTTCTACTTCAATCTAGAGCATCCTCTCCTCCTTCTATGCGCATTTGACATGGAAGGAATGGTTTAATCTCGATTTTCTCTTCAAGTTCAAGATTCAAGGATTTCTCTTCTTCTTCCCTAATTCTCCATTGGATTTCAAGCTTTTCTTCAAGAATTCAAGCCTAATTCTGAAGATTATCCACTATCCCTCATTGATTTGGTATTTTCTTTGAAGAGCACAAGGAATTCCTCTTCAATTTGATTCAAACTTCAAGTGCAAGTAAGTGTTAGGTTCAAATAAGCACTTATTTTAAGCTGTTTCTGATTTTCAGCTTTTCTTGAAATTAAATACTGAAATCACATGCAAATTCAATGTAGATTATGATTCTAGGATTTGTACTCTTGAATTCTTTGATTTGAATTGATTTTCGCGGCCTTATTTGTGTCGGAGTGTGGATTTTGGTTCATAGCATGCACATACACTTGTGCATTTGTTTTCTCTTTGTTCACAAGACTCAAACTCATACATTTTGTCTCATGTATTGCATATTCATGCATCGATGAGCATTTGACTTGAGCAATTTCATTGATTCATGGTAAGTTGAAGCATAACTTGCATTCAACATGTAGATATCTAAGCATTTAGTGCATTGTGCATAAACTTGTTGCATGCGCACTCCGTGTGTTTGTGTTAACGCATAACCTAGGCTTGAATGAAAATTTTCCTCTATGTAGCATATTTTGCACTTGAGCATTAGGATTGTTATCGTTTTGCATTCCTTGCATGTTCATTCATTACTTTGATATGAGCATTGGTTTTATCGTTCGATTCGCATTCCTTGCATGTTCATTCATTACTTTGATATGAGCATTGGTTTTATCGATTCGATTCGCATTCCTTGCATGTTCATTCATTACTTTGATATGAACATTGGTTTTATCGTTCGATTCGCATTCCTTGCATGTTCATGCATTACTTTGCTATGAACATTGGTTTTATCGTTCGATTCACATCCCTTGCATGTTCATGCATTACTTTGACATGAACATTGGTTTTATCGTTCGATTCGCATTCCTTGCATGTTCACGCATTACCTTGCTATGAACATTGGTTTTATCGCTCGATTCGCATCCCTCATATGTTCATGCATCTTCACATGTATATGAACATTGGTTTTATCGGTCGATTTGCATTCCATGCACGTTCATTTAGCTCTCATTCATTCTTTGGTTTATGCTGACGATAGGTCGAGCGTTGTATGAAAACATCATAAGCGGTGATTCGGATCAAAATCGATTTTTGCGTTGCGGTCGCGCTTAGCGGTCCGAGCGCTAAGCGCCAAATGTTCGACTTTTGTGTTGCGGTTGTCCTCGTTTACTTTTCGATTTTTCGATTCGATGATGAGCGGTGGTCACCCTAGCTATGCTTGCTCTGTTTGCACTCCATTCTATCGAGGACACACGCGCATATATGCGGCTCATTTCCTCGACACTCACTTTTCCTCTATTTTCTTTTTGGTCTAACTCCTTCTTGCGGTTTTGGTTGAGTTTGTACACCCGTGTACACCATTCCTATCTTGTTTTGCTTGCCTTACCCGTTCTTGCATTGTCGCCGGATCCGTCTTGACACGTATTCTGCTTGTTTCGATGCTTTGAGCGATTCTCACCGGTTTACTTTCATTGCATAACTGCAGTACTTGAAGTATTCCGGAGTATTTCATTAGCTCGCGTTGCTCTTCGGATTCTATATCCGTTTGGTAGTTTCTACACTGTTTATTGCATTCTCTTACAACTTTCCTAGGTATCATGAGAAGTAGGGCTTTACAGCTTTCTTTTGCCATGAGAAGTAGGAATAGAGACGCATGATGGGGCTTCCGTAGTTGGAGCATGTTCAGGAACCCCTCTGGTTTATTTAAAGACCCGTTTAGGGCAATTCTACTTGTGATCTGTGCATATTTGTCCGTTTGTCTGTTTTTCCCCAGGGGCTTGGTTAGGATTGGTTCTTTAGCCTAGACATTAGGATCCCCATCCTTTGCATGTCAACATAGGTAGAGATTCCCTTGCATCCTAAACCATAGGTCCGACCCCTTCATTTTTACTAGTTTCTTTTACATGTTGCATTGTGAGTAAAACTAAAACTTGCTTTTCTTTTTTTCCTTTGAAAACAAAACACTTAATAATGGTTTAAACTCCTTTCTCAAGGTAAAAAAAACCAACCAACACCAACTCTTTTCGCCTTTGTGCGCTTTATTTCTTTTGTGTTTAAAACCTTTTTCACAAGTAAAAAACACAAAACCCACCAAAACAAGTGAGCCGAACTACGGCGCTCTGACTTTCCCATTGCACGCGGGAATACGTAGGCATCTTGTCACGGGGCTCGATCGAGCAAACTTTGTAAATACTTCCTTCTTTTCCCCGTGGTTTTCTTATTTTCTCTTTTCTTTTGCATGCATGATTAACGATTAAGCATAGATATAACACACCCTTTAGCTAGAATTAGAAAGTGGATACTGTAGAGTACTACGGGCGTGTGGGGTGCTAATCCCTTCCCCTCGCGTAACTAACTCCCTTACCTAGATTCTCTCGATTTCTCGGTCGTAGGACCGCGATTTCTCCCCTCAGGTTTACTCGATGTTTTCCTTTCTCCCTTGTGAGATAAAAGACGTTCGATGGCAACTCTATTTGATACCTAGTTATCATGTCGGAGGTTCCGCCGGTGTTTTCAACACTTAGACTACAGTATGGAGGTCTTCGACTCCAGCATGTGAACAGACTTCGACGACATGCTCAATCCTATCAAATCAGAAGCTATTCTTTGACCCAATAGAGTTCGATCCAATATCTCATAAATCTCCACCCTGGAACAAACTCTATTATCAAAGAACGAACTAACTTTCTTCGTGCAACTTTACAAACTGCATACAGTGAAAAAACTTGCAACTTGGCAATGTCTTGTGATCATATCAGCAACATTATGATATGTCAAAACCTTCAGCACTTGGACTTCTCCACGCTCGATTACCCCTCTGAAGAAATGCAACCTCACATCAATGTGCTTGGTTCGCCCATGTTAGGCTGAATTCTTCGACAGGTGTATTGCACTCTGAATATCACATTTAACAATGATAACTTCACCTTGAATTTTCAGCTCCTTAGCAAAATCTTCAAGCCACAATACTTATTTCACAGCTTCAGGTAAAGCAATATATTCCGCTTCAATGGTTGATAATGCAACAAGCTTCTGAAGTGTTGCTTTCCAACTAATTGTTGTACCAAACATAGTGAAAACATATCCATAAATAAATTTTCTAGAATCCATACAATCTTCATAATCAGAGTTGACATATTCTTCGATTACTGCTTTACTATCTTCATCGAAGGCTCCACAATAAATCAATACTCTATTTAGAGACTCATTTATGCACCTTAGAATCCACTTCAATGTTTTCTAGTGAGCCTTTTCAGGATTCTCCATGTACCTACTTACAAGACTTACTGCATATGTTATGTCGGGTCTAGTAAAAGCCATATCATACATCAAAGAACCTACTACATTAACATATGGGATGCTATTCACATAAACTGTTTCGACCTCAGTACTGGTACATTAATCAATACTCAGCTTGAATTCAGGGTTTGTTGGAGTCACAACAGGATTCGAATTCGACATACCATACTTTTTGAGAATCTTCCATAGATATGCCTCTTTAGATAAGCATAATTTTGACTGCTTTCTATCTCTTCGAATGTCAATCCCAAGAATCCTAGAAACAACTCCCATATCCTTTATTTCAAACTCCTTATTGAGTTCAGCCTTCACCCTCATTACCTCTTCGACATTGTTGCTTGCTATGAGAATATTATCAACATAAAGCAACAAAATAACAAATTAATTACCAGGACTAAATCTGAAGTAAACACAGTGGTCGAACTAACTTCTAATGAAACCTATACGTGCCATGAACTTGTCGAATCTCCTATTCCACTGTCTAGGAGATTGTTTCAGCCCATATAAAGATCTATTCAACTTGCACACATAACCTTTCTCTCCCTTTTGGATATAACTTTAGGTTACTTCATCATGATTATTTCATCTAGATCACCATACACGAACGCAGTCTTCACATCTATTTGTTCCAGTTCAAGATCGAACTGTGCCACCATGACAAACAAAATTTGAATGGACCTATGCTTCACAACAGGAGAAAACACATCATTGAAGTCTACACCTTCTTTCTGAGTGAAACCCCTAGCAACCAACCTTGCCTTGTATCTTTTCGACGCCACTCCTTCGATTCCTTTCTTAACTTTGAAAATCCATTTACAGCTGACTAAATTGGATCCAATAGGTTTCTTGATGAATTCCTAAGCGTTGTTATCATGAAGATATTTTATATCATCATCCATGGCCTTCAGCTATTCAGTCTTATTTCGACTCCTCATAACTTTCTTACAGTCTCTAGGTTCTTCGTCTAGAACCTCACTTGCAGAGATTAAGGCATAAGCTATAAGATTTGCATACCCAAGTCTCTGAGGTGGATTGATGACTCTTCTAGTCCTATCTTTTTCCAACAGGTAGTCATCAACAGTTTCCTCAACTTCATTAGCATATTCTGCTTCTTCTCCGACTTCATCTGGGATACGACATTTAGCATCAACATGCTCCACCTCAACAGGAATCTCTACCTATTCTAGCTCTTCGTCAGATACTTTTGCACTTCGATCAACTTCATCAGTTTTCTTGAAAGCTATTTCAGCTTCATTGAAAACTATATCTCGACTAGTGATAATCCTTATGTAACCTAGCTCTAGGCAGCATATCCTATAAGCTTTGTCTCCTTCAGGGTATCCCATGAACATGCATTTAAGAGCTCTAGGTTCGACCTTGTCTTTCCTAATATGAGCATAGGCTACGCAGCCAAATACTCTCACTTTGTCGAGATCTGGTGGATGTCCCAACCAAAATTCTTCAAGTGTCTTCATATCTAACGCAGTCGAAAGACATCTATTTATCAGATATGTTACTGTCGAAACAGTCTCAACCCAAAACACCTTCTTTAACCCAACACTAGTTAACATGCATCTAAATCTTTCCAAGATGGTTCAATTAAACCTTTCAGCCTGTTGGCTGGTGATTTTGACAAACAGAGTGGCTCGAATGATAGACTTTAGTATGTTTGGGATTTTATTCGAATAAGAGAAATAAGACCCAAGTTTTTATGTTTCATTCGAACAGAAGGAAAGTTTAAATTGGCTGTGTGTATTGAGGATTCAAATTTGAAATATGTTGGAGGTTTAACGTCTACAGCACAAGTGAAGATTCAAATTCAAATTAAGGCGTTATTCGTGGAAGACACGTGGAAGCCATAGAATTTAGAAGGCATGCAATCTTCGAACATGGCATCTTTTAAGGATAGGACCGTTAGGGTCGAATTAGTATAAACAGGAGTCTTAGTGTTAGGATTTCGTGTGTTCATTCTGTACAAACACTCATATATACTCAAAATACCAAGTGTTAAGGGAGACGATTTTGCAGAGCAATGTACGTATAGAAACACCATTTATATTTCGAATTAATCAAAGATATTTACTTTCAAAGTCATTTAAATTCCAGTATTCATTTACCTTTCCAGTCAAAATTTACATCCTTCGAAGTCATTTACATTCCTTGTACTTTTTCTTCACAAATCCTTTATATTTCGTATACAACATTTACATTGCCTTATGCTTTATAAATTCTTTAGGTTTCAACTAAGTTTATTTGTTACTCTTCAATCGAAATCAATTTAGTTTATGTTCTTTAAGCATTTTTTGAATCATAGTCAAAAGGATGATAAATCTAAGTTCTAACACGAATTTAATATCAAAACTTAGACACATGTCCTAGGATCAATCTAGTCGATCTTATAAGTTGCCAAAGTTAATTCGATTTGGAGGACTAGCGTTTGTTTACCATAAATCACTGTAAATAAATTGGCAAACCTGTGGGACCATGTCAAATTTCTGTGTTCATTTAGAGTTATAATTGTTAGAGTTATAATCTTCTGAGTCTAGATTTTATGGTGTTATATGAATCTTCAAAGTGGTAAGATAACCAACAGTAATCAAGCGTTACCCAGAAGAAAACATACCAAAAGAATGGCTATTGTAACTAGTCAATATGGGGAACAAAATCCCCCACAAGGGACAGGCACAATCATTTCTAGTTCGACTGATGCGTCTAATACCAAACCCAATTTCACAGGCCGTACCAATGTTCACAAGCACTAGAGATACATGCAGTTCAAATACGATACCTTTATCTTTAGGCACGACAGAAATACCATCGAACATGTAAACAGGGCCTATCATGTCATATGTAGGAAATCAAGCCTAATTATCAACCCCCAGGCCTCCATGGTTCAAAACTTTTACGCCTCGAAGGGAAAATCCACTGTACGGAATGCTAACTTCGTTCATGCCGGGGTTACATAATAGTACAACAAAAACCATTTCCCCAATCCAAGGATCTGGTTCCGGGATGAATAATGTGGGTCGAAACACCCAAAATCTAGGATCTTTTACCCAAATGCCTACGCTAACAACAAATAATCAGACAACATTTAGGCAACAGATGGATGATAGTAATCATGATACGATAGGGGTCCTAGCCTGCGAAATGAGTACAAATTTCAGTCCCTTGATCCAAAATATCAATAGGACCAACCAAGAGAATACCCAAACTAACCAACGAATGTCAGTGCAAATGGCTCGAATAGAAGACTTCTTTGGTGCCCCTGATGCGCCTGTGAGACATAGGTAGAACCAAGTGGTGATTGAAGATGAAGAACCAACGATTGACCAAGTTCGACCGCCTAGACAAAATGTTGAAGAGAGAAATTTAGGGGCAAGGGTAGAACAACAGGGAGTATAAGAGTGAAATTCTGGTGTAAGCAGCAGACTCAAATGTCATATGAGGATGTCTTGACATCTGATATGATATTATAAAACAGACAAGGTAGGAATACAAATAACAGTGCAGGAAAACAATAAAGAACACACAGAATTGTTCACCCAGTTCGGTTCAAACCAACCTACATATGGGGGCATACCAAGCCAGGAATGAAGTCCACTATCAGCAGTATTAATTCAGAGATAAACCTCTCTGTTTACACTTCTCACTTAATCCCTACCCAATGACCCTTCTACCTAAGATGCCTCACTTAGATATGAGAACCTCCACTCACTTTTAATCATCGCAATGATGTCTAGCAGTCAACATCCCAACCACTGCATCAACAACTTAGTTATCCAACAACTCTTCAACACTTGAAAAGTAGAAGTCACACTTCTATCACAAACTATCTAAGACTTAAAGCAATATGCTTATAACTTAGGAAACAGCTTGGAGTTGCTTCAAGGCTTCCTCCAAGAACACAATTTCACTCATTACTTCACAGCTTATGAGTGAGTAAAATAATCCTCTTGCCTATAGGCTTCGAGGTACAAATCGGTGACCATCCCACAATCTGGGTGGTTCACCTACAAACCAACTTTCCTAGAGAGTTGTTACAGACTCAGCCCTAAAAACTACATCATTGCTAAATTTGGCTGGTGCAAAACTTAGGTTATAAAGCTTCTATTTATAACCTATTACTCAACTGGATTTGAGCCTTCAAATCATAACAAACTGCTGCTAAAAATACTCCACAATTTTCTCCAAAACAGCTTGCTAAAACTGCTTCAAGATATTCTCCATAAATTTAGGACTTCAATTAACAACAATTAAGTTGTTACAAATATGCAAAAGATTGTCTTATAAAATATTCCTTCAAAATTTAGTTTCCTAAATGTTCTCCTTGATTTCAGATTAAGTCTCCTTCAATATAGCGCCATATAGGATTCATAATATCTTAGGAATATTCTATTTCTGTTAAAGACATAACATAATCCAATTTGTCAGTTCAAACACGATGTAGTGACATCTTCTTTGACATGTTGTTCCAGATGTTGAAACATTTCAACACAACATGTCTCTTCATTAAATAGAACTTCAACCTGTTTTCTCCTTACAAGTTATAAATCCTATTTAACCTGTTTCTCCTGTATTAGTTTTACCAAACATAAAGCCAATCCTAAAAATAGAGAATCAATAAAGAGGTCTAGGGAGAATAACCTAGGAGAGTGATGATGGTAAATAGGGACCAAAACATTGACGAAGTGGTCCATAGGGTCAGGAATGATAACATGATGGAGGAAAATAACTTAACCACCATGATCTAAAAGATCATGACTCAAAATGGCTTAAATTCAGGATTTAGGAGACCAAACTATACGCCTCTCCTTACAGAATACATTTTACAAACTAAATTGCCAAAGGGTTGCAAAGTCCCTAAATTCACAAAATTTTCCAGGGTTACTAGTGAGTCAATTGTAGAACATATAGACACGTATTTAACCGAAGCATGAGATTTGACAAATAGCGAAAATATTAGGATGAAATATTTCCCAAGTTCCTTGACCAAAAATACTTTCACTTCACTACTCTCCCTCTAGGATCTATAGATGCTTGGCCCCACTTGGAAAGATTGTTCCATGAACAATTCTATATGGGGCAATCCAAAATAAGCCTAAAAGAATTGGCCAATATTAAGAGGAAATTAATAGAGCCAATAGATGACTATCTGAATAGGTTCTATCTCTTAAAATCCAGATGTTTCATTGTGGTTCCTAAACACGAGTTAGTCAAAATGGCTACTAGTGTTTTAGACTATTCCATTCGGAAGAAGTTGGATACTCAATATTTGAGAGACATGGCTCAACTAGCAGATAGGGTTGACAGGTGGAGCGCGCCTGAAGGCTGAAAAGGCTTGGGCTAGTAAAAAATATAAAAAAGAAAGGGTGGCTTATATTGAGGCAAAAGAAGAGGAGCCAGAAGATCTCAACGATCCTTATGGGTTAGAGCAACTCAAAGTGGATCTGGCAGAATTAAAATAAGCACCCCCTTATTCTTGCGAGGTCCTTGTCCCATCGAATGGCAAGAATCCTATTGAGATTGAAAAAAATGATAAATTTCCTAAGAAAACTTACATATTTGATATAACCAAATGTGACGAAATTTTCAATTTGTTTGTAAAAGATGGCCAAATGATAGTGCCCCAAATATTAAAATTCCTCTTTTGGAACATCGGAAGAAGAGAGGTTTTTATAAATATCATAACTTCCTAGTCCATAAGACCTCACAATGCTTTCTTTTTAGGGATCTTATTCAAAATTCTACCAAGGAGGGCAGGCTTAAGTTTTCTGACAAATCGAAGAATCAAATAAAGATTGGCACTGATCCCCTATAAATAGGGGAGACTAATTACGTCGAGTCGGTCGAAATCAACATGGTGGAAGTTGGTGGAGTTAATACTGATCAGAGCGATGAGCCCCAAGAAGAAGAAGGTTTCGTTATTTTTTATCACAACAAGAATATTGCTGATGGTCCCATCAACAAGTACTCTTCGACCAGCCTAATCAAAATTGTGCCTGGAGTTTCAACTGGGGAAAGGGCTACTGAGGGCCCAATTACTCTTGATGTGAAAGACAAAGGCGTTAGTAGGAGTATTTCTGATGTGAGGATGGAAGAGGCTACTGAGGGCCTCAGGGTCAAGTTCAATAAAGTACATATCACTGAAGGTAAAAGTCTAGGAGTCCACATGGTTGGTCTCAAACAACCCTGTCCAAAGATGGAATAAGTGGAAATATGTCTTAAAATGGAGAGGGAGCAGATGAGAGGTGGCTATCCAAAGAGAGAAATCATCCTGCATGATTATCTATTTCACTTCCACAGAAGGAACGTGGATATGTTGTTATGTCCAAGGTATAGCATCATTTGCAACCAAAGGATTGCTGCAGAATTCGAAAGGATCCAACGTACTCGAACAGGAGTAAACTGGAGGCAGAATAATCAATTGTTCAAGGTGTATCCAAGGGCAGGAGAAAGCTTGTTGGATTTTCTAGTACGCTGCCACAAGAGTGAATATGAGTGCCTGATGTGCCCTAGGTGTGCTACTGTCTATGATCAAAAGATGTCTGAGGCGTTCGAAAGAATACCTTTCATTTCTTGCTGGAACCACTGGACTGGAAACATTGTGGCTCCTAATTTTGGTTCAGAAAGGGCACCAAGAAGGCCTGATGTCCTTACCCCAGGGCAGGGCAAAAAGTCACATTCAAATTACCTACAGAAATACCTACACACAGATGACTTCAGGCAAAAGCTGATAAAGGAAAAGGAAAATGGAGGAGTTACGAACAAGGAGGCAGGACAACCATGGCATATAGAAAGCAGTTCTAAGTTTCAAAGAGGGAAGATATTAGGCTGGAAAATTACAAGGGCAAGAATCCAATGTCTAGATCTAAATGGAGAAGGCACTATTGTACCCCAAATTTTGCCCCTAAGATCCTCTAACATTTCATGCCATTACAACCACATAAAGATCACGAATTAGGTCTCTCTCACCCTCATATCTTTGGGTTTTCCCTTGAGAGATCACCAAGCATCTCTGATTGTGTATGCTCTTGTGTATAATGTTTGATATTTGACCAATCATGATGTGTATACCATTTTCTCTTTAGATGTTGTGATGTAGGTGGATGATGTAAAAGTCTCTTATCCAAGAAGTAATAGGTTCATGAGTTTATTTCCATGCCTTCTCTCTCTAATTCTCAATATTTTGGAAGAAATTGTGCCTATTGAAGACTCCTCTTGTCATCTACTATGCTCTCATCTTGAAGTTTGTGCTCCATATATAATGAAGATCATCAAAGTTGAAACATTCTCCATGTCGTGGCCATCTACTTTGAAATTTGGGTTTTGGGCTTCTAAGGACCATATCTTGGTGTTTATGTGAAGTTTGTGGATGATTTCAATGTCATTTGACTCTTAAAAGGACTTCTAATATGAATATTCTTTGATCCAAGGATTTTAATTGATGAGAAGATTGTTTTTGAGGCTTATGATTGTAAACTCTCTAGATTAATACTTCACCTATCTTGTATGACTTCAAAGGATCATAACTTGGTCATACCTTGTGTCCTTGAGCTCATTATTTTTTCACAATGAACCTAAGAATGTCTAATACAACTTAGTTTAATTGGTAGGAAAATAAAATGCTTGGAAATTTGCCTATGAAGTCAAAAGATTACAAGTCATCGATGGATTTCTCAATTTTTGGTTAATCAACTTCAAGAGACCATATCTTAGTCATCATTTATCACCTTGAGGTCATTCTTTTTGCAAAAAAAAATCTTGAAGATATGAACTTTATCTCCATTTATGTTTCAAATATTTAAAGTGTTTGGAAATTGCTTGAAGAAGTCAAAATATTATAGGTCATTTCACAAATTTTCATCAAATTCACAAGGCCATAACTTTCTCAAATTTTGGAGTTTTTGGTTGGTTATTTTTTCAAAATTCTCTTTGAGAGATCTACTTCATGTCATATTTGAATTTAAAAATCAAATTTTGAGTGGAAGGCCATGTTTGGATTATTATAAGTAATTTTTTGTGAAAGACTTAGAATTTTTTCTAAGTGTAGAAAGTTAGATGATTTCTCATGATTTCAAGGAACATAACTTCTATCTCAAGATTCCAAATGATATCTTTCCAAGAACATTTCAAAATATGCAACCTCAGCTTTCCAAAGAGCCCAAGATTGCATCATAAAGGTCCCTGAGCAATGAGCTATACATGTTTGAAAGAGGCTCCATGACATCCAATTTTTTGTTCGAATTAGAAAAGTTACCACAAGTAAACTTGGATTACAAGGCTAATTACTCAAAATTTAGACGCTAAACATGTTTAACTAATTGCCCAGATGCGTTTTGATGCAAATTGCACTTGAAATGAGGTTGTTTTGATGCCTTTCGAGTCACACGTTCAGCATAATTGCAGCTCACTTGGTTTGCACGATTTCACCATAATTCCTTCTCATTTTTATCACCATTCACTCTTCTATAAATAGAGGATCGTTCCTCACTCATTTTCTTAAGCTTTGAGAGCCAGAAAATCGCTGCCAAACTGACTCCAAACCCAACATTTATGTAACTTCGTTTTCACTCTAAAAGCCATTCCATATTAAAAATTGTTGGTTATATTGATTGACAGCAATTTCGGTAAAACATTCTGCTCAGAAATAACTTGGAGTTTACTGAAGTAGCAGATGTCACAACAGATGTCTTGACATGTGAAACTGACAGAAGTGCAGAATTTTTAGGAAGTCAGTTTGTTTGTTATTTGTATGCTTCGAGTAAGGAAGCTTGAGAAACGCCTTCAGCAAGTTAATTGGAGATTTAATGTCCTGATTTCATGGAGAAAACATAGTAGGCACTAAATACTTGTGAGTAAAGCAACCCTAGTTGCTGTTACTCTATTTAAAGATTGCAAACCCTATTTTGCAGTTTGGCCGTTCCAGATTTAGAGAGTTTAGTTTTTAATTATTGATTGGTCATTGTGTTAGTTGTTAATTGTTTATTATGAGCCTGTCGAGTATTCTACTTGAGAAGGATGAATTTTGAGTTGTAAGTTTTCAATCACCATAAGCTTTGAAGCAAGTGTGATTGTGTGTCTTTGAAGAGTGTCTTCAATTTTAGTTATTTTGAGTGTCACGAGTTGTGATACTGAGGGAGTGAGTGGAGGTTCTCATATCTAAGTGTGGTATCTTAGGTAGAAGGTTCATTGGGTAGTTTGATTAAGTGAGGAGGTGTAAACAAGGAAGGTTTAGCTCCAAATTAATACTACTAATAGTGAACTTCATCCATGGCTTGGAAGCCTCCAGACGTAGGTTAGTTAGAACCGAACTAGGTTAACAACTCTCTGTGTTTTTATTGCTTTATGCACTATTATATTCTGTTACGTTTAGGTGTGTTCAAATTAGATATTAGTGTCGTGACATTACCTTCGACATCTCATATTTGATACCAGAATTTCAATTGGTATTAGAGCAGGCATCCTGCTCTGTCTCTGGGTGAGATCTAGGGAAGATACTTTCTGGTAATATGGACAAAGAGGCAATATATTTGAATAGACCACCCATCCGGGATGGCTCTAACTATGATTTGTGGAAGCCTCGTATGGTAGCATATATAAAGTCCTTGGACAACAGGTCTTGGAAGGCTATTCTGAAAGGATGGACACATCTTGTGATTATTGGAGCTGATAATCAACCTACTTGTGAGTTGAAACCTGAGGAAAATTGGTCAAAGGAAGTTGATGAACTATCTCTTGCAAACTCAAAGGCATTGAATGCTATATTTGGTGGAGTAGACAGAAACATCTTCAGATTATTCACTACATGTGAAGTAGCCAAGGATGCTTGGGAAATACTCAAGACTACACATGAAGGGACCTCCAAGGTTAAAATGTTAAAACCGAAGATGCTCACATCTAAGTTTGAGAACCTGAGAATGAAGGAAGAGGAAAGCATTCAAGAATTTCATATGAATATTCTTGAAATTGCTGGTGCTTGCAGTGCCTTGGGTGAGAAGATTCCATAAGAGAAGCTGGTAAGGAAGATGCTCAGATATCTACCTAAGAGATTTGATATGAAGGTAACAACTATTGAAGAAGATCAGGATATCAACAACATGAAAGTAGATGAACTTGTAGGTTCACTCCAAACATTTGAGCTGAGTATTAATGAGAGGTATGAGAAGAAGCCTTAAAGCATAACATTCAAGACCAACACCAAAGAGAAGAGTGGAGAATATGATCTGGACACTGAGGAAGTTCTGTCAAACACCATAGTTCTCCATGGAAGACAATTCAATAGAGTACTGAAGCTCAAGACCTAATGTTAGGAACATCCCATACGACATCAAGAAAACAGGCAACTCTGGGAAGAAAGCAGAAATTGAGGAAAAATCTACTCAAGGAAGAGAACTAAGATGCTATGAATGTGGAGGCTTTGGGCACATCAAATGAGATTGTCCAAACTATCTCAAGAGACAAGACAAAGGATTGAATGTCATATGGTCAAATGAAGACTCTGAGAGTGAAGTAGGCGTAAAATCATCTAAACATGTAACAGCTTTGACTGGTACAAATAGTTCTGATGGAGACTTAAGTGATGAGGAATTGTCATATGAAGAAATGGCTGCTACATATAAGGAACTATGTTTCAAAAGTGTTGAAGTAGTCTAGGAGGATGAGAAGCAGAAGAAGCTCATAATGCAACTGCAAGACATAAAGAAGAAGCATCTAGAGATGATCAAGAAGCTGGAAAGTGAAGTAATTGTGCTAAAACGTGACCTTGATCAGATGACCAAATCTGTCAAGATGCTAAACAGTGGATCTGAGACACTAGATAAGTTACTTCAATTTGGAAGAGTAGCAGGAGATATGAGTGGAATAGGGTACAATGGCACAAAGGAGTCTTCTACAAAATCTACTAAAAGTCAGACTGAATCCAAGATGTCAAATTAAAAGTTTCAATATCAAAGAAGGAACAAATACAGACAGCCTAACAAGAGACATCAACACTAGAGATGTCATTTCCATGGAAGATATGGTCACATAAAGCCATTTTGTATCAAGCTGTATGGTTATCCCAACTCTACACATCATTCAAATGTGACTCAGGCTACGCCAAAGAAATAGTGGATTCCTAAAACAAATGTTTCATGTTTCTTAGCCCATACCGCCTCTACAGTGAAGACCATAAAAGATTGGTATTTTGACAGTGGATTCTTAGGGCATATGACAGGAAACCAAAATTTATTGGTTGATCTTCAAAATCATCCAACTAGTTATGTCAACTTTGGAGATGGATTGAAGAGTGAGATCAAGGGAATAGGAAAGATACACAGTGCTAAGTTTCCTAACATTAAAGGTGTATTACTTGTCAAAGGGCTAACTTCCAACCTGATCAGCATAAGTCAACTATGTGATCAAGGATTTCATGTGAACTTCACAAAAGCTAAATGTATAATTACAAACAAGTATGGTGAAGTTGCTATGAAAGGTATAAGGAATGAATACAATTGTTATTTATGGGTTCCTCTAGATGCAACTCTCACTACCTGTGTAAAGGTAATACAAATTAAAGATATAAGTGTTTAGAAAGAAAAGAAGAGTCTGAGTCCAACTGATCTAAATGTCCCAATAAATGTCATGAAATCAGTTAAATCTTCTAAAGTTAATGACCAGTCTGCTGAAAGAAGAACTATGAATCTGGTCCAGAAATTCTCTGAACTAAAGTTGGTCAATAATTATTCAAGAGGATGAGATGTATTTGAATGCTTAAGAAAAGAACAAGGAGTCTGTTTTCTAAAGAAGTTATAACAATTAAAAGCGTGTGGGAACGTCATTAAGGGGATACATATTTTAAGATATCACTCAATGATATTACATCATAAGGCGCCACATATAAATGGCCTACCCCAAGTTCAAATATTTCACAGTTTCCCCACATGCTATACTCCTTCAGAAAATCACAAAATCTTCATCCTCAGAAACAATCTTCAATACCTCACCATCAAGATGTCTCAACATAGTACAGGACCAAGCAACATCAACGACAATATACCAACTGAAGAAGCCCGAAAAATTGTTCCTATCTCAATGATCCCATGCTCGGATGCAAGAACTAAAAAGCTTCGCACCCTCCATGCAAGACGACCAAGGGAAACCTTTGCTCCAGTTGAAGGTAATGTAACTGAACCACCTATTGATGTTGAAGTTAATCAAGATAGAGGATACGTAGTCAGATTCATAAGAAGAATGGTTGTTGATACCCTAAAAGTAGGTTTACCTGTCGAAGGGATCACAATCCCTCTTGCTCAAATGCATGATGAAGTCGCTCCAAAAGAGGATACTGAATCATCCATGAGAGAAGAAGAGACTCCAAAAGATAATCTTGAGAAAGAAACAGTTCTTGATGAAGTCACAATTGATGTTGGAATATCATCACTAAAGAAAACCTCTCAAGCTAAGCAGGTAGATTCAAATGATAATAGGATTGAGAAAGATATAGCTGAGGCTGTTATTGATGTGGATACCTTGTCTGATAATGAGTTGATCATTAATATTAACCCTGGGATTTCCAAAAGGCTGAAAACAAGAAAGGGAAAGGTTGTCTTCTAGAACTCCACCTAAACCTGTCAAGAAGAAGGTTATGTATGGACCTTCAAAACCATGGAGCAAAGCCACTTCATCATCTAGTAAGAGGAAAATCAGAATAAAATCTGACTCTGATTATGACGTCGAGACTGATGTCCCAGACATCTCACTAGTGAAGAAGTCATTAGTTCAGAGAACCAATGACAATATCCCTGATGCTCTTACTAACAACATCTCATTTCATTCCATAAAATTTGTTGCAACATGGAAATACATATATCATAGGAGACTGGCTTTAGAAAGGGAGTTAGGAAAGGATGACTTGGCTTGCAAGGAAGTTATGAAATTGATCTCTGAAGTAGGGCTGATGAAGACAGTGACCCAGTTGCCAAAGTGTTATGAAACCCTAATCAAGGAATTCATAGTCAACATTCCTAAAGACTGTAAGAGAAGCTAGGAATTTCATAAAGTGTTTGTCAGAGGAAAGTGTGTAAATTTCTCACCTACCATCATCAATCAGTATCTAGGAAGGAGTGAGAAGGAAGAAAGTGAGATTGAAGTCACTGATGACCAGATATGCAGAACCATAACTACAAATCAAGTCAAGTCTTGGCCTATGAAGGAGAGCTATCTGCTGGAAAATTGAGTGTGAATTATGCAATTCTGCATAGAATAGGTGTAACAAACTGGGTGCCAACAAACCACACATCGACTATGTTAATGGTACTGGGAAAACTCATCTATGTAGTTGACATTAAGATACCATTTGACTGTGGTATTTATATTTATGATCAGAGCCTTAAACATGCTGGAACTTGTGCCACAAAGCTTCCCATAGCTTTACCCACTCTCCTAAGTGGAATAGTATTGCATCAACATCCTGGAATTATGTCTACAACCTTGGTTGTTGAATGTAAGAGAGATACCACTCGGTCCCTACATCAAAAGTTGTTTGTTGGAGCACATGTCCCAGACATTGTCTCAACATCTGTTGATGCTGCACTGAAAACAGAAAATAAAGGGGATGTGATTGCTGAACTTACTGCAACTTGTAAATAATTGGATGCGGTCATACAAATTAGCACAACAAGAAAGCTGAAACTTGAAGAGACCATCCTAGCTCTGAAGAAGAATGTTGCTGCAAGTGCTGCTAAAGAGGCACTAGAAGAAGAAGCAAGCAGCTCAGTAACTCAAAGCACTTCTGAAGCTGGCTCAGGAGAAGAAGGAAGTGGAGAAAGTGGAGAGTATGCATGTTCTGCAGATCACTAATTGGTCTGAAGATGTTGATTGTGTTTCAATCTGGTTTTTGTTTATCCCTATTTTATGTAATTTTGGCACTTAAGTGCATGCCACATGTTTTATTCTGGGTTGTACTTAACATTAGATATTAAGTAACTTAGTTGAACCTAGTATTTATTTATGTTATCCTCCATGAAATTTTTTGGTTTTGCCAAATTATGGCTAAAAAGAGGGAGAGTATGAGTGATTAGACATTAAGTTGAGGGGGAGCAGCTGTGAATTGTTGCAGCTGTGAGCGTTTATGAGTGTCTATGAGTGTTTTGTGTTTGTTCTTATGCGTGATTCCACTTGTGAGAAACTGATGTGATGAGAATGCTAAGGACGAGTTATTGATGTGTTCATTGTTCATTGTGTGCTTCTTATGCTGAGAAGAAGCTGAAGTGTTAACTGTGTTGTATATGCTCTGATGTGTTTATTGTTGATTGTGTATCTATGAAGATACTATGTGTTTCCACAAGAAGAGAAGCTGCTGTGTAGGGGGAGAAAAGTATTTAATTGTCAATTGTGCATCTGTGTGTGCTGTGTGTAGAGGGAGTAAAATGATGTATTTTTTAATGTTCTAACTGATGTTTAAACATATGTGTTAATTGTTCGCTGCTATATGTGTTTTGATTGTGATGTTGGTTTTACTGTACTTCTCTAATGAATGTGCTTGAATGCCTATGTTTATTATGGTGATGTTTTAATTGTTTAGCCTGCACCCAAAATAATGTTTTAGCCAAAATTTTCCAAAGAGGGAGTTTGTTGGTTCTATTGATTGGCAGCAATTTTGGTAAACCATTATGCTCATAAATAACTTGAAGTTTACTGAAGTAGAAGATGTCACAGTAGATGTCCTAACATGTGAAGCTAACAGAAGTGCAGAATATTTAGGAAAGTTGTTTGTTATTTGTATGGTTGTTAATTGTTTATTGTGAGCTTCTCGAGTATTTCTACTTGAGAAAGACAACTTTTGAGTTGTAAGTTTTCAATCACCATAAGATTTTAAGCAAGTGTGATTGTGTGTCTTTGAAGAGTGTCTTCAGTTTTAGTTGTTTTTAGTGTCACGGGTTGTGATACTGAGGGAGTGAGCGGAAGTTCTCATATCTAAGTGTGGTATCTTAGGTAGAAGGGTCATTGGGTAGTTTGATTAAGCGAAGAGGTGTAAACAGGGAAGGTTTAGCTCCGAATTAATACTACTAATAGTGAACTTCATCCCTGGCTTAGAAGCTCCCAGACGTAGGTTAGTTAGAACTGAACTGAGTTAACAACTCTCTGTGTTTTTATTGATTTCTGCACTATTATATTCTGTTATGTTTAGGTGTGTTCAAAGCATATATTAGTGTCGTGACATTACCTTCGACATCTCATATCTGATACCAAAATTTCAAAATTAACCATTAATCATTCTTCCTTACACTCCATTGAAGCTAACAGAACAAGAATCGTGCCTTGAAGCTACTTGGTTCGTGTTGTCCAAGTCAAGTTTCAGAGCTCTGAAAGTGAACTTCGTTCAGGTAGAATTCGTGACCAAATCTCTTCAAATAAAGCACTATTGCCTTCTCCTCATCTCTCTGATCCTTGTGATCTTCACCATTTGCATTTTCATTGAGAATTGACTGAGAATTTCTAAAAATAAGTGCTCATTATTATTTCTGTTTTTTTATTCAAATTGTTCATGGCACAAGTAAAATAAATTCTTCGCGAGGGTACCATTAGATTCGTCTTGAAGAGACGAATCCAATGGTACCGGTCTGAGAAATTTATTTCACAGTTTGGGAATCACGAATTGGAGATGGTTGGAGGTTGAAGGCGACCTACGTGTCTGTCTTCAGCCAATGAGAGCGTGCCATATAACTCTTTCAAATTGGATCCAGTGTGTTGGTTGTATCATGCGCACGTTCTCTGAGCCCTTGGATCTGATTACTTTAGTGGGTCAGACTCAATCCAATGTGCCACATGTTTTGTTTCATTTTAATTTTAAATTGTGATCCGGTGTAAAAATCAAGGAGGTCCATATCAAGCACAGCGCGCCATATCCATTGGATATGATTACTAACGCGTTTTGACTGTGATCTAATGGTCCATATTTTTTTGACTTTTATTTTATTTTCTGATTTTATATTTTAAATGTTTTAAATTTCAAAAAATCATATAAAATTCATTTCTGACTCAAAAATTATGGAAAAATTCACAAAAATATTTTCAAATATCCTCTTTCTAATTTTCACTGTTTCATAATTTTATTTTCAGATTTGATATTTTTTTAATGAATTTTCTCTTTTATTTGATGTTTTAAAATGTTTTAAAATACTTTTTGACATTTAAAAATTCTGGAAGGGTCCAATAGTCATTTGACAGATAATGGTGACCTCATTTTGTTTTATTTCTGAATTTTGCTATTTTTTCCAATTTTTGGTTTGTTTACCATTTTCTTTTTCTTTTTTAAAATAGGTTCTGACTTTTTAAAAATTCTGAAATTTTTTGTCAACATTTGTTGACCTCTGTTTGACCTTGGATAATTTTCTTGGAATTTTATTTTGGTGCATGGATACCATCATGTATTTCATCAATTAAAATCCAATTAAATAATCAATATTCAAATAATTTTTAGTTCTTTTTTTATTAAAAATTCATTGCAGATTTTGGACTTATTTGGAGTCATAAATTTCCTCAACATCAACGGAAATTAGGTGTTGGTAGGTATCAAGACCAAATCCACCAAGATAGTTGATTGATTTTGATGAAGTTAGACCGGGTAAATTCATATGATGCACTATTGACTTTGAAACTTGTTTTTTCTTCTCCATCTCATTCTATTTTCATTTTTGTTTCGAATCAGAAAGGTGATCAATTGGAGGCATGAGCTTTAATGTTTAGAAATAATTTCCAAATGATGGCTTGAGTTTGATTTTGGTTCAACACCCATGACGCTTGTCGTGTGGTCGCTATGAGTTTTTAATCCAACTTCTGGCAAGTTTTCATTTGTCGTGTGGTCGCGTTGATTTTAATCAAGCTTCTGGCAAGTCTTCATGTGCAAGCTTCAAGATGGTCATATTCCTGACGACTAATTATTAACAACTCGATGATATATTTGACAAGTTTCAAGATGGTCATCTTGCTAACCTTTATTAATTTCCTTTTATTTTACGCTCTTTATTTCTCGCTTTTACTTTTATGCTCTTTACTTTCCGCATTTAATTTTAGCATTTACATTTCATGTCATTTCTTCCTTTGCTCACTTGAGCACTTTATTTTCTTGTTATTTTGAATTTCCTCACTTGAGCTTTATTTTTTCCTTTTCAAAATACCTAATAGTTCAATTTAAATATAAAAAACTTTTAATTGGACTTGTTTACTATCCCTATGCTCGGAGTTTAACCTTTGGACTTAGGATTATGACCTCAACCTCAGCTTGGATATTTATGTGATTCCGTTGTTATTCTGTCTTGCTTGGTTATTATCTTTGTATGCAGGTTATTCTGATTATACTCGATTGAGAGTGGATTTCCTCCAAATACAGTCGTTACTCTGTCCGTTTTTCTTGAGACATGAATTCATCTGAGATACCGATTTATTCGAAGCTTGGTTTTTTTGTCTGGTTATTTGTTGCTTGTGTGGTAATCCAAAGGATGAGATATGGTATTGGCTTTTTGAAGTCAAGTACTAGTCTTCTCACCTAGTTAGATCTTCCTTTATCTTTACCTTTTACTTTTTCTACATAGGTTATCCTCTTCATCTCCTCCCATATTCTTTAATTTTCAAAATCTTCCCTCTTTTTCAAAGGATTCTTGTTTCAAAACTAGAACCACTTTCATAAAAAAAATTGGACTTAGGTCCATGCATTTGAAAACTTCTTTTCTTAATAAACTTTCAAACTTTTTGAGCCCTTTTGTGGATTTCTTTTAAAAACCATTTTCTTAAAATCAACCAACACACAATTTTGGTCTTTTTTACCCGAACTACATTGGGTTTTGATTTCAACATTATACATTATTGGTATGTAGGCTTGGAACTCATTGGAGGTTCTATCAAATCAAAAAATATAAAAAATACTTCTTTTCTCACTTCCCCATCTATTTTTACACATATACCTCTTCTTTTTTTTCATACATACACAAATTTTCAAAAAAGATTCCTACGGAGTACCGTAGATGATTTGGGTGCCTAAAACCTTCCATTTGCATAAACAACCCCCGTTCCTAGTTCTCACCTTTTAGGATTTTATTCTCTATTTTTCCTAGTCCTTTGGATAAAATAAAAGCGCAATGGCGACTCTGTTATTATTTTCAAGATAAGTCAATTCAATGACTTAGCCTCAAAGTTTTTGCCGCTATAGAAAAGTGGAGACTTTGTTGGGGATCGTAAATCTCTAAGTGGGTTTACCGTATTTTTTATTTATTTGTATATATGTGCTATATTAATTGTATCTGCTGTATATATGTTTGTCTGGATGTTTTCTGGTTTTCAGGCGTGCTTGGTGATATTTTTTTGAGTCCTCAACCCGGACTCGGACAAACTTAAGATAGGACGGGAGGTATAGTCATGTTAAATTTTAGGGAGTAATCCCAAAGAAGGATACATGAGATCCCCCACTCAATGGAGATCTCCTTGATTGTGGTATTTTGTTTACCGAGCGATCGAGAAGACATGAGTGCTTTCAACCTGAGAGTTCGTGAAGTTGAGCAGTAATCTATCTTGGCCTTTTTAGGGGTAGTGCAGGGACTAATACAGAGTTATTCGGAAGTAGTTTCTACGTGATACTACACTCAGACGAGTTTCACCTGACAATATTGCTAATTACCGAGTACATCGGGAAGTTGGTAGTATTTGATGGAGAGATGAAAAATCTGGGTATTCCTTTTAGAACCTTGATCTGTAGGTGACAAAGTTTAGTATACCTTATGGGTAGTACCTGTTCGCGATAAATAGTGACGAACGAGGGAATCAAATCGAAATTCGAATCTCAGGCTCAAAACGATTTACTCTTTTGATTAGTTTTAAAAAAGATGCCGCGAGCATCAAGCTTTATTGTTTCCAAAACAAGAAAATGAGATGAAAAAGGGAAAAGCTGAAATACCCTAAATAAATAAAGATATGCGATGCGACTAGCGTGAACTAGACGCAACGGATTGGGGAGAGATCTGAGTAAGAGGGTTCGTTATATAAAGGGAAGGTTGTAGCACCCTATATATATAGTTATCTATAGCCTTATTTGCATATATGAATATTTTTGATATGTTTGAGTGTTTTAATTTGCTATTCTATTCTTGGGAAAGTTTCTCCTTTGGGTTTTTAAGAAAGGTAGGTTAGGCAGGGTCCTATGTTTTGTTATTATTATGCTCGCAAAGATCATTGGGATCCTCTGCATACATATCCCCTAGTGGAAATTAGAGCATCTATAGCTCGGATCTAAGGGAGTTATGGTTTTTTTGGTTTGAGGGAGAAAGAAGTATGCTCTCCAAGGATGAGACCTTGTGCCTACGTATTATCAAAGGGAGGTTGAGAAAGTCAGAGCAATCGTAGTTCCCACTTATGCTAGTGGAAGCAAAGGGTGTTATTAAGAGACAAAGACAAATGTCATCTTAATGAAAAATGTATCTAATCTATTTCATCACATACATTTTTTGAAGGGTTGATTGATTTAATCTTTCATCGTAAGTATTAGGTGTTTTGCTTAAGTGTACAAGCGTTACCACTTACGAGTTAAGAAATATGTTTGAAAGATGATTGAATCTTTAAGTGTAAGCATTGGTGTTTTGCTTGAGTGTACAAGCGTTACCACTTACAGTTAAAAGATGTTTTGTTTGAAAAAGTGTTTTGAAAAAGTGTTTGTTTTGTATGTGATGTTATAGACGAGATAATTCTTCCATAGAGATGATAAATGTCTAAAACTCTAGGAGAAATTGATTATAGATAGGGGATGCTTTTAAGAAGCCCGTGGGTCCTTGTATTGTAAGCCCAAGAGGGAGCATTCCGAGGGTCATCGAGGGTCCTTGCATTGTGAGCCCAAGAGGAGGCATTCTGAGGGTCATCGAGGGTCCTTGTATGAAGCTCAAGAGGAATCTATAGGGTATGGCTGGCTTTGGCTTTAAAAGTGGTTTCACCGGAAAACCATCCTCTTAGGATTCAAGAGTGATTTCACCGGGAAATCATACTCTTAGGGGTTTATCCTAGCGCGGGTGATTCTTTGCATTGGAAGCCCAATAGGAGGATTTTAAGAGATTTCTAGGTCTCTTTCTTGTTTGATGCCCAAGAGAAGGATAAACTCAACAAGGGAGTTCTTTTGAACGAAGCACAAGAGGAGGCTAACTCAGCAGGGGAGTTGTCTTATATGAAGTCTAAGCGGAGGCTAAACTCAACATGTGAGTTGTCTTATACAAAGCCTAAGAGGAGGCTAAACTCAATAGGTGAGTTGTATTATACAAAGCCTAAGAGGAGGCTAAAGGGAACCTAGTTGTTAAACTAATTGTTATGTTATAAATGAACAAGTGTGTGATAAAGTGTGTATTGACAGGAGTTTATGAAGGAAATATATAAACAAGTGTATAAAAAAAGCAATTAAAGCAAGTGTAACTTGAATATATATATATAAAGTAGTTGGGACTTACACCTTAAGGGAGGCCCATTGGTTTAAGAGCAGTTTCACCGAGAATAATGCTCCTCTTAATACCAATGGAATTGTTGTATAAACAAGTGGATGAAAACAAACGAACAAAGTTTGTTATACTTGAATATTTACAAAGATGATTGAATATGTACAAGGAATTGAATATGTACACAAAAAGGGTGAATATGTACAAGGAAATAAATATGTACATAGGAGGGTTGGGACTTACACCGTGAGGGAGGCCCATGATCAATTTTGAAAGAAATTCGAGGAAAAACCTAGTTCGATTTATCTTTAAATCGAATCGATCATGGAAAAAGGTGTGTAAGTTTATTGAAATGTTTTTGAACGTTTGAAAATGATTTTGAAAAAGGAAGGATATTCACAAGAAGTTTTGAAAAAGATTAGGTTTGAAAATCAGAAAGAAAACATTTTTGAAAAGTATTAAAAATACTTAAAATGTCTCATTTTTAACCTAATTAAAAATATAATCGAAAAGAAAATATTTTTGGATTTTTTTGACATAATCATAAAATAGGTATATTGAATGACAAGTGTATAAAAAATCATCTTAAAATGATAAGTTTTGATTGGTTTTTGAGAATGTTGAAGTTTGTTGAAAATGTGAAGAAAATTAGTCATAAAAAGAAAGTTTTGAAAATATCTCAAGTATACTTTGACCATGGATTTTGGACAGAGGAGAACTCATAAATACAGTTTCAAGGATCGTAAGATTGATGAATTGGTGAGCTTGATTGATGAGATTGAGAGTCCAGAGGATTTCTGAAATAAGTATGGAGCTATTATATCTTTGATGAAGCTTAAGATGAAGGATAGTCTTCTTTTCACATTGGTTTGGTTCTATAATCCGTTATACCATTACTTCACCTTTCCTGACTACCAGTTGGTTCCTACCTTAGAGGAGTATTCTTATCTGTTTGATTGACTTATTACTAATGTTATTCCTTTCATCGGTTTGGATGAGAAGCCTAAGTACCATGAGATTGTTGTTATTACCCATCTGAGGAGGTATGAGATTAAAGACAATATAACCACCAAGGATTGTATTAGAGGATTACCAACTGCTTTTTGTAACACGGTGAACTGACTTTGTAGGTTTTGTATCGCAAATGTGCGGATAGCAAGAGTCGCCACCGACTTTTCTTTTATCCAATTAAGGGAAGGTAAAAAGTACAGAAAAAGACCTTCGTTAAATTCTGAGTAAGGGAGAAGGTTATGAAAAGGGAAGGTATTAGCACCCCTTTCCATCCGTAGTTATCTACGGGCTCTTAGTTGCTCTTAGATCACTTTAAAATTGTGCTTTCTGTGTGTTTGACAAAGATGTTTTGAAAAGGCATTTCGCTTTGACTTTGTAATGATTCATGTAGGAATGTATACAAAGTGTTTGGAAATGTTTCATTTTTGAAAAGAGTTTGAACTTTGACAAAAGTGTGAAGTGCGAAAAGCATTTTGATTGAGCAAGCAACTAAAAGTCTTATTACCTACTCAGAATTGGTCGTTTTCGTGTTATTTTACGTTCCTTTAGAATAGCGCTATCCATACCATTGGTTGGTAGGTAACTCTATTTGTTGGATGTAAGCGGGACATTCGAAGGGACATCGGATGGTCATAGAAGGCAACCTGTAGGAAGTATCCTAGCACATTCGAAGGGACTATCATCATTTTTCGTAGGCGACAATCGAGGCTCAAGATCATGTATTCGTAGGCGACATCGTGGGTCTATGATCTTTGTATCGAAGGGACTGTGATGATTTGTTTTGAAGGCAACGGTGCTAGGATACCTCTACGTTCGAGGGACATGACCATATTTGAATTCGTAAGGCAACGAGAGAGAATTACCCTAAGGGGGTGCATGTGTGAAAGAGTGTGTTGAATTCAGATATGTTATCTTGCAATTAGAGTGAGCTATGTCCAATTTTAGTCTTGCCATACACGCCTAGTTACTAGCAATTTATAGGGTGCGAAAATTAAAATGCGGAATGTAAAGATGCGGAAAGATAAATGTCCTACGCTATTACATGGCTTTGGGGCAGATACATGATTTAAACTTGCGGAAAATAAAAGCCCTAATTAACTATTACATCCCATGAACAGTTACATTATTGGAAAAAGAAAACAGTAAAAGAAACCGTCTGAAACAGAATGACCTGTGAAAAGATAAGAAAATCGGAAAATACGATGAAATCGAATAAGAGGAAAATATTAGTAAAAATGCAAACTTTTAGATGAGAAAAATATGGCATGCTAGGAAATAACAAATATGCTAAAATAATTTTTTGGGATTTTTTGGATGCATTTTAATAATTAAAAACTAATTAAAATTGATTTAAATGGTAAATTATGAATAAAATAAAATATGCATGCAAAACAATATTTTTTAATTTTATAAATTAAATAAGTATTTTCTGAAAATAAATGCAACGGGAAAAAATATTTTGATGATTTTTAATGCATGAATAAAAATTATGAAAAGAATTAAAATAGATGCCAAAATATTAAATAGATAAGAAAATATAGAAAATAGTTAAAAATATGAAGTTTGTAAAAAGGATGCAAAACCGGTGCCAGTGAGGATCGAACTCAGGACATGGGAGAGTATCTACCAACAATATGCGCCTTTACCACTAGGACAAGTGGCTTCTGGTGTTTTGAAAACAGAAATCAATTCAATATGAGTGATCACGTGTCATGGATTTGAATCAAACACAGTCAGCCACGCGTGGACCCCAATTGTTTTTGAATGGACGAATCAGAACCTTTCCTCGCGCCACGCCAGCTCCTCGCCGGTCTTCCTCAGTCAACGACGCCGGAGCCCTAGCTCCGGTCGTCTTCTCCGGTGGACTTGAAATCAAAGCTTGCAAAATACGCGAAATAAATGAATAAAAGGTACCCTACCCCCCTAAATCGAGGGCTGCGAACACGATGGTGAGGTCCTCTTGCCCTGAATCGGCCTGGATTTTAAGTTTCGAATCTCACAACTTTGAAAACCCTAGTAATGGCATTATACAATTCTGACGTTCAAAACCAATAACGATTGCCCAGATCAAACCCTAGACATCTTATGAACATGATAAAAGCATTAGAATCGATCAACACAAGCAGAATAATCAAATGCAAAAATCAAGAAAAATTGAATATGTATGTATGTATATGCATCGATTCAGCTTGCTTTAACCATTGGCAAGAGTGTGTACTTACTCAAACTTACCTCCTGAAGACAATGGGATGGTTTTTGATGGCTGAAAGTGGCTGGAGAATGAATTTCGAATTTTGACAATTCTTGAGAAAATTTGGCAAAATAAGGGTTGTTGTAAGGGCTAGGGTTTCGTGTCTCTTGTTGTGCATAATGCTTGGTATTTATAGAGTGAATTAGGATGGCAAAGAGAGTGAAAAAAGATTGAGTAATGAATGTGCAATATTTTCTCTTTAAAACAAATCACGAAATTGGCAAGTGTTTTGGGTTTCCTTGGACCTCAAGTTTGATCAAAATCCAATCATCTTGAAAAAATATCTTATTTTCATATTTTATATAATTTAATTTTGAATTAAATGGTTTAAAATTCAAAAATAAATTATAAAAATAGAAAATTGCCATGGCCAAGCATTTATGGGTCACAAATAATGTCATGAACAAGTTTGGATCAAAAGATTATAGGCCCATTTGGAAAATTTTGCATTTTGACCAAAATGTCCTTTTATGCAATTGTCCAAAATTGCCCAACTTCTGAATAGTGTATCTTGCTCAATTTTCCACATTTTTGAGTGTTCTTGGACTTTTTGGAAAGCTCTAAGAGTCCTCTAACCAACCTTTTTGGTCTCATCTGAATTGGAGTTTCCATGCTCAATATATCTTCAAAACAAAATGTTGACTTTTTGTTGACTTTGAAAAGGACCTGTAATATTTTGATCCATACCTCTCAAATGAAGCATTTTGTGAACATTCTTGTGAGACATGAAGTTGTAGAGAATTGAATTTCCTTCAAAACAAGAGGTTGTGGAAAAATTTCTGAGAAAGTATGAAGAAGTTATGCTCAGTCAAAGTTTGGTTGACTTTTCTCAGAGAAACCCTAATTTAGAAAGTTTGACTTTTGAGCAAATCTTGAGTTTTCTTGATGAATCATGATCAACCCTTGATCAAATGATGAATGTAACTCCAAAATGAGGATGTTGACCAAATATCATGAAGTTTGACTGCATGTTGACCACAATTGACTTTTTGTCCAATACAACTGATTTTCAACCATCTGAGCAATTGTCTTGAGCAATCTTGACTTGTAAGGCTTGAAACTTGACATGGAGAATCTTTGAAGCATATGAGGAGGCATGATGAACATTGGAGATGTTGGAAGTCCATCTGGAGCTGAGAATTGCCAAACCCTAGTTTGGGTTGATTGTCTAGGAGGGGGTTTGTCTGATCAACCTTTGAGGAATCCTTGAGTATGGATGTATGGAATGTCTTGAGAAGATGGAGGGCAAATTTTGGGGTATGACACTTTTCTCTTGAAGAAAGCTCGTTACTTTCCTAATATGAAGAGTACGGAGGCTTTTAAAGCTCTCTTTTCCTTTCTTGATTATGGTTTGTTCTTATTCCCCAACGTTGACAATTTTGTTGACGTTAGTGTTATCAGGATTTTCATGATTGCGAACCCAGTTCCCACACTTCTTGCTGAGACTTATTATTCCATTCATATCCGAAACTTCCGTCGAGAAGGAGAGATCATCTATTATGGACCATTGCTATATCGTTGGTTTGTTTCTCACTTGCCTCAGTCTGATACTTTTTGGGATCCTAGGAGGGTACCTCGTTGGGCACCGAAGATTATGGCTCTTACTCATTTTGATATTATATGGTATCATCAATTTTATTATGATGTGGATATTATCGATAATTTTGGTAGCTTTCACAATGTGCCTCTTCTTGGTACAAAGGGATGCATTAGCGACAATCATGTTCTTGCGCGTCGTCAGCTTGGTTATCCGATGAGGGATAAACCAAAGGGTATTCATGTGAGTGGATTCTTTCTTAAAGAGGATGAAGACTACAAAGAATCTAGGAAGGACATAGAGAAATCTTGGTGCTATATTCATAGGAAAAGAAGGGAGAATCTAGGGCAGAGAGGAGCTATTTCTTTGGAGCCTTATCTTTTATGGGTACAAGCAAGAGCTATTGAGTTGAAGATGTTGTATTCTCATGAAGAGCCTTTTACTGGTTTGTTTTTGGCTACTACTTATTCAGGTGATGTATAGGATCTTTAGATTCCTTTGGTTAGGATGCAACAAGAGAAGGAAGCTTGGAAGAATAAGTATCACACCTTGAAGATATCCCATGAAGCGGAATTGAAAGAAAAGGTTGATTTGATTGAGATTCTTGAGAGTCGTGCTGTAGAGATGATGGAGAAGCAAGAGGATTTACTTTCTTCTAGTGCTCACCCAGTTTTTAGTACTCTTGTTTATTCTCACACTCCTCCCAAGTCTGGTGCTTGGAAAGGTTTTGTTGACAGGCATGTGTTGGAGAACGAGCAGCCGAAGGAAGATATTAGGAAGCTCAAGAGGAAGCGTTCGTCTAAGGAAGGGTCTTATGCAGATTTGATCCCTTAGGACTTTTAGTTTCTGTCTCTCTCTTGTACTTAGGATTATTGAAACTTTTATTGAAGAGTTGTAATCCTCAAAATAGTTTATTAATGATATGAGTTTTATTTAGTATTTCAAATGTGTTATACTTTGATATTTGTAAATTAAATTGTCTTTATTAAGTTCCTTGAATAATAAAAAGAACAATAAATAAATTATATGCATTGCATGCCATGCATCATGATGCACACATTCTTGCATTTTGGTACTCTCCCAGGTGTCTTATCCATTTCTCTTCTTTGTCCAGTCTTCAAGTTGTTGCATCGGTATAACAATCGAGCCAACTCAAAGAAGAAAATGGAAAATCTAGAGCAAGAGAATTGCGAGTTGCGCGAAGAGGTCGTTCCTTGAGAGCCAATATGGTCAGTTTGACTGCTATGGTGGAACAAGTGGTAGCTGCTTAGAATCAGCCACCTCCTCCTCCGTCTTCTCCTCGTATCATCCAACCTCAAAAGACAACTATCATTTCTGAAGTTCAAGATGCTCATGTTTCTGCTGTTCCAGTGGTTTCTACCGTCCAACACTGTATGCCTCCTGATTATCCTTGGGGAATGCCAGAGAATTTCATGCCTGAAGGTTACAACCCTACTGCTTAAGTGACCTCCTTGGCCCAACCCGCTGTTGTTTCTGCGCCTCCTGTGACGCATATTTTGGCTCCCGCACCTCCTGTGGTACATGCTACTCCTGTTTTCAACAAAGAGTTTGATAATCCTCTTCCTCCTCTGAGTGAAAGCTTAGACTTCTATGATCGAATGGATGGATTCCAAGAACAGTTTGAAAAGCTGCAGAAAGAGTTGAAAGCCCTAAAGGGAAAAAGAACTTTTTGGTGACAATGTCAATGATCCGTGCTTAGTTCCCAATGTGAAAGTACCTGTTAAGTTCAAGGTTCTAGAGTTCAATAAGTACAAGGGAAATTCTTGTCCCCGTGATCATTTGATGATGTATTTGAGACAAACGTGCACTCACACTAAAGATCAGCGTCTGCTCATTCACTTCTTTCAAGATAGTCTGACGGGTGCAGCTTTAAGATGGTACATGAATCTAGACAGTAGCGACATCCATACATTCAATGATTTGGGTGAAGCGTTTGTGAAGAATTACAATTACAATATGTATATGGTTCCCAAACGTGATCAGTTAAGGGTAATGGTTCAGAAATATAAGGAATCGTCCAAAGAGTATGCTCAACGATGGCGTGAGCTTGCTGCACAAGTTATACCTCTATTAAGTGAACAAGAAATGACCAAGGTTTTCTTGAAGACTTTGGGCTCATTCTATTACAATAAGGTGGTGTCCAGTGCACCTAATGATTGTGCTGAAATAGTTAGAATGGGAGTCCGTCTAGAGGAAGTTGTCCAAGAAGGAAGTTTGTTGAAAGAAGAAGGATCGAGTGGAGCAAGGAAGCCATGATTTGGTTTCTATAAGAAGAAAGAAGATGTTAATGTTGTCTATCGAGAGAGGAGGATCAAAACTGTGACACCCCAAAATAATTCGGTAATTAAATAATTATGATTTTTAAATTATTAAATTAATTTAGAACATAATTTATTAATATATTGAATTATTAAGATTAAATGATGGAATTAATTGGGGAAGAGAAGTAATATTTATTTTATTTATGATTAAAAAGGAATAAAAAGGAATAAAATAAGGAAAGAAGGAAAATAGAATCATTTTTGGAGAAAACAAGATACGTGAAGTGAGAAGAGGAGAAAAGAAGGAAGAAGACCTAGAAGTGTCAGAATTCGAAGAACCCATAAGGTAAGGGGTGATTTTGATTGATTATTGCTTATTATAGGTTTTGATTTTAATATTATAGATCATAGCATGTTAGGAAATTTCGGTTTAGGAATTCCTAGGTTTCCATGGATGTATACCTATCTGTGTCGGATTGTGTCAGAATATAGGTTGGAATCGATTAAGGTGTCAGTTATTGAATAGAAATGATGGAAATATGTTGTTTGATGTGATAATGATTCAAATTGGATGTGTTTTAGTGTTTCCCATGTTGAAATTCGTATGGGTATGTGTGGATTGGGTTTAGAATGGAAGAATGTTGTCAAAAATGACTTTTTTTTTAGTGCGTGGGAACCGGTTCGATGGGGAGGAACCGGTTCCACTTTGAAAAATTTACAAAAACTTGAAAATACACTCGAGAACCGGTTCTGTATGGGTAGGAAGGTTCCATACATTTTCGAGCGTGTTTTGAACCTGCGAAACGGTTCTGTATATAGGAACCGGTTACGCTTATTTTTAAAAAATTTTAAAACTTCAAAATTCATAACTTTCAAACCGTAAGTCCGTTTTGAGCACCGTTTTGGACGTTATTTCCTAAATTTAATGCTCTACCTTATGAAATGAAAATATTTTAGAAAACTTGAAATTATTTTGGAAAGGAGTCGAATTTGAAATAAATGATTATTCTTGACACATAATGATGTATGTGTATTAGAGGACCTTTGGTGGTGGGGATCGATAATGTGTAGATGTAATAGCATGTTTATGCTGATGTTAGATGTATGCATGATTGGTTGATATATCATGTTGATTGGTTTGCATGTTTATCTGATGTTAGATGTATGCATGATTGGTTGATATATCATGTTGATTGTTGTGATTGATTATGTTAAATGAATGTATACATAGGCGATTGATGTTGCATGCTAGTGATGTGCGTGCATTTGCATTGTTTGGTGAAGTTAATTCCATTGTGCGGAATTTGACTTGGATTTGATAAAATGCAGAGTGAGGATGGGTGGTTAAGGATTCGTGTCCGGGTGGTTATGGACGAATCGATGGGCCGTATCGGTTGATGATGGATCGGTGTTGGGTGACTTGGTCACGTGTCGTACCGCATGCATTGAGTCGCATTGTATTTGTATGAAGTGGTAACATGTTAGGATGTCTTCCGGTGTTACTCTTCTTTGATTATTATGATTATGCATGATGAATGTGGTTGTGTGTGTGAATCAATTTATGTTAAGTGGGTGAAATAATATGCTTGTGATATATTATTGATTGAAAGACTTATAATATGCTTTAATTATGAAAGTCTCACCCTTACTTTACCATTTCGATTAAGGTTAGCGGTGAAGAGTCGGTGAGGATGGCTCTAGAGCTTATCGTTTAGTTCGCGTGTCATGCTCGATTAGATTGTAACAGGAGCGTTAGATGAGGAATTAGACATTGGTTTATTGTTTAATTAAAATTTTGTTGGGAATACAATGATTGAATTATTCCGTTTTGGTGATGATATTTTCATTGTGTAAGACATGGTCTTAATTTGGTGAATTATTGAAAATGTTGATCCTCGATTAGCATGGCTCTTGTTTGAATGAAATTTGTTTTATTTATTAATTATGACATCCCTGATTTCCGTGTTAACTCTGATTAAAAGATGATCTAGATATTAATTTAATTGATATATTCGGGGTATTTAGTTGGGGTGTTACAAGAACCCCTAGAAGACATCTTCAGAGTCAACAACTTGTTGCTGTTACACCTGTAGTCACTCCAACTAATATTCCTTATCTCAAAGCGCCTCAACAACGACAAGGCTCAAAAAGAGAACCATTTGATCCAATTCTGATGACTTATACAGAGTTATACCCGACTTTGGGATAGTTAACTACCATTGATTGAGTTTACCTACAACAATAGCTTTCATTCGAGTATTGGTATGACTCTGTTTGAGGCATTGTATGGTAGGAGGTGTCAGACGCCGTTGTGTTGGTACGAATCTGGAGAAAGTGTTGTGATTGGATCGGAGATTGTCCAACAAACTTCAGAAAAGATCAAGATGATTCAGGAGAATATGGGAGCTTCTCAGAGTCGTCATAAGAGTTATCATGATAAGAGGAGGAAGGATCTCGAGTTTAGTGAAGGAGATCATGTGTTTATGCGAGTTACTCCAATGACTGGTATTGGTCGAGCTTTGAGGTCAAGGAAGTTGACTCCGTGTTTTATTGGTCCATTTCAGATTACCAAGAAGGTTGGAAACGTTTCTTATCAAATTGCCTTACCGTCGTCAATTTCAAATTTACATGATGTTTTCCATGTATCTCAATTGAGGAAGTACATTGTTGATTCGTCTCATGAGATTCGGGTAGATGATATACAAGTGCGAGATAATTTGACCGTAGAAGCATTGCCTGCGAGAATTGAGGATTGAAAGTTAAAACAATTGCGAGGTAAGGAGATAGCTCTGGTGAAAGTAGCTTGGGGAGGACCAGTAGGTGGAAATGTTACTTGGGAGCTGGAGAGCCAGATGAAAGACTCGTATCCCGAACTTTTCGTCTAAGGTATGTTTTCGAGGACGAAAACTCTTTTTAGTAGGGGAGAGTTGTGACACCCCAAATAATTCAACTATTAAAATAATTAGAGTTTAATTATTAATTTAATTAAAAGTTTAATTATTAGTATGTTTTGATTATTAAATTTAATTAATTAATTAAATGAATGGAAGAGTTGGTTGTGTGAAGAGTAATTAGAGGGTTTGAAGAGTAAAGTACTCTACTTATTCTAATTATTATTTTATTATTATTATTGGAATAATAAAAGGAAAAGAAGGAAAAAGAGAATTGGAGAAGTTTTCATCATACGTGACATTGGAGAAAAGAAGAGAAAGAGGAAAAGAGCAAAAGGTGCCGGAATTCGAAGAACCCATAAGGTAAGAGGTGATTTCGATTGATTAACATGCCTTATCGGTTTTGATTGCAATAGAATTGATTGTGGCATATTAAGAATCTCAATTTAGTAATTCTAGGTTTTGTAGGAATTACCCCGATTTGTGTCGGATTGTGTAGAATTGAGTAGCTTGTATATTATAGGGCCATTAGGAATGATCATAGTATGTTATATTGCATGTTACTGCTGTTGGTTGAGTAATTATAATGCATTTGGATGTTTGGATTCGTATGGGATGGATAGGAATTGGAGTTTGAATGCATATTGATGTTAAAATGCAGATTTTTGATTCTGCAGGTCGCAGGAACCGGTTCCCATGTGGGAGGAACTGGGTTCCTGGTACAAAAACCAGAGGAGGAGTATCCCAGGTTGTTGAGAACCGGTTACTCCTGGGGAGGAACCGGGTTCCCAGTTCAAATTTTTCAAAGAAAATTACATTTTTTGTGGGAACCGGTTTCCTGCCTGGAGGAACCGAGTTCCCCATACATTTTTCCAAAGGCGTGGTTTTTGAAACTTGTGGGAACCGGGTCCTCCCTGGGGGGAACCGGTTACCACTGTACTATTTTGAAAAATATAAAACTTTAAAAATTCATAACTTTCAAATCGTAAGTCCGTTTGGAGCGCCGTTTTGGACGTTGTTTCTTAAATTAAATGCTCTATTTAATAAAATGAATAAAATTACTATCACTTGATTTATTTTGAAAATGCGTCGGAATTTGAATTATGCAGTTTGTACCTTGCGCATATTTGGTGTGTATGCAGTGTTGTATCCGTGGTAATTGCTTGTATTAGGATGTGGTGGATGAAATGCATGTTTTTATGCTGTTTGGTGTGTGCATGATCAGTGAAGATATCATGTTTTGGTCTTGATTTGTTTATGACGTTGGTGTGATCATAGACTTAATTGGATGTTGCATGATTTATGATGTGCATGCATATACATTCTGGTAGAGTTAACTCCCATTGTGTGGAATTTGACTTGCATTGCCAATAACCGTTCCCTGGTGATGATTGATGGTGAGGCTGGATTCATGTCCGGGTGATTGTGGACGAATCGATGTTGGTGACTTAGTTCACATTTTGGTACCACATGCATTGAGTCTGCATTTGCATTGTATGAAATTGTAACATGTTAGGATGGTTTCCAGTGTTATAATTTCACTATTGTTGTTGTGCATAATGAATTGTGTGGTTTGCAATTGTGTACTGAAATCTGAATTATGCTAGAATGGGTGGATTAATATACTTGTGATATTATATTGTTGATGAACTTATAAGGCATTTTAATTATGATGAAATCTCACCCTTACTTTGATGATTTCAAATTAAAGTTAACAGCTCAGGAGTCGGTGAGGATGACTTATAGAGTTGTGTTACTTAGTATCCACGTGTCAGTGTCATGCTCTGATAGGTTGTAACAATGGGGAACCTTTGATCGAGAATGGTTTTGTATTCATTTGCTCTTTGAATTATTTTGGGAATAATTATGATTTGGAATTATTCCATTTTGGTTGTTATTTTCCGCTATGTAGAATATAATTATGGATTTGACTATTTGAATAAAGTTCTTCAGTAAAAGCATGACATTATGTTGATATTTTATTTTGTTGTGTATTCTAATTAATTGTAATGCCCTTTCGTTTATGTCAAACTCTGATTTAAATATTAATTCGCGGGGTATTTTAGAAGGGGTGTTACAATTTTCATGCCACAACTTATGAATTGCCACAATATTTTCACGTGGCAATTTATCAGTTGCCACATGATAACCACGCCACAAAATTGTCATCAAGTTTAAAAAATCACTTGCCACATCATATTCACGCCACAATTTATCAGTTGCAACGTGAAAATCACGTCAAAAATTTATTATTAAATTAAAAAAAAATGAACAACATAAGTTAAATTACTTACAAAAGCTCTCCATGTGCACTCGTCGATAAAACCTCCCGATCTCTTAGTCCGAGTCTTTGTAATCAACTCAATGATCAATGGTGGTCTCCCTAACTCCTTAGTCTAAATAATAAAATTAAAATTAATTAATAAAATATATTATGAATAAAAATATAACTTAAAAAATTAGTAATATTTATCACTCGCGGAACATGCTCCACAGTACTAATACTTCCAACAGTATTGACACATCCCCCTTTTCGGATGCCCTCATCTTCTTAAAAGTTTTTGATTTAGCCTTGAATTCTGGCGAATCCCAATATGTAAGAAGTTCGTCGAAAACCTCTACGCCTATCCAGTTAGGACAGAAACTATGAAGCTCATAATTCTCTCTAACCCGCCGCATTATATCAGAAAGTCTTCTAGAGATTCTGCTATAATAGTTTTTTCAATCATTTTCTCGTTCAACGGATCTCACACACATTTTTCCTGCAATGTTGTATGATATTAAAATAAAAGTTAAGTAATTATAATGAAAATGTCATTTAAATAACAATAACTAAAAAAATAAATTAAATTTACAACTTAAATAAATAACAATACCTTAAATTTTTTAAACCATTCTTCTTTATTTGTAACCTTGCCAAAGTTCTTCCAAAATGATTTATACATATGCTGAATTATATAATTTATAACCTTGGCAGCAGTCTGACTCGGTGCAAAACTAAACAACAACATTTTGAATTAACAATATTAAATATAAATTTATACAAAAAATAAAAATGTATACATACTTAAATAAAAGTTTATAAATAAGAAACTTACTTGCTTCCTTCGGGCCAAATTCAAAACCTCCTGTAAATGACATGAATCTCACTTGGATCATCCCTCCCACGAAGATCAACTCCATCTATCTCATCAGCTGCCATATCTACATCACCAACATCCTCACGTGCAGCTACATGTGTGGGGTGTGGGGTGCTGGATCCTCTGGTCTGTCTGGGATGTGGGGTGCGGGATCCTCCAGTCTGTCTGGACGTTGGGTGCGGGATCTTCCAACATGTGTGGGACGTGGACCGGAGGATCGTCCAACCTGTGTGGAACATGGACTGCGGGATCGTCCAGCTCATCTTATTTAAATAGAATGCACTAACTATAAATAAAATGATTATAACACACTAATTATAATTATTTTACATGTTTGAAAATGAATAGTAAAATACTATTGAAACATACCATTTATACGACAAATATCTGTAACTAAATAGTTAATAAAAAGTAATGTCTTAAAATGTATCAAAATAAAAATGAAAAAACAATTATAATACATGGCTAAAATTTACATTTCAATTTTATTCAGCTTTAAAAAAATAACTTTTTCTTTGTATTTTTAAAAATGGATTTTATAAAACCGTCTTTAAAATTTTTGAAGTTTTTTTATATTTATTTTTTAAAAATTGTGTGACTAGTTTTTACATTCTATAATGTAAACATATATTATTGAAGATCATAACATAGTCAAAATAATATTTATGAAGAACTATTTGAAATAGCTTCAAAATTAAATAATTTTTAAAAAATTTGAGGTTAAAATTTTTTTCACTAAAATGATAAATCATCTAAATTAACATTTTAAGAATAACTATTCAAACAAAAATTTTATTTGGAGCTTTATAAAAAAAAATTATAAATTTTTTGAGTTAATAGCCTTCTA
The DNA here is from genome assembly GCA_021764765.1 of Vicia sativa. Classification (NCBI taxonomy): domain Eukaryota; kingdom Viridiplantae; phylum Streptophyta; class Magnoliopsida; order Fabales; family Fabaceae; genus Vicia; species Vicia sativa. Next base: position 227,570,973 of record CM038792.1, read on the forward strand.
CCCCCTGCCATATGAGCGTGTTTTGATTTTCCCCCTTTTAAAAAAAAATTAATCGTCAGACCTTAACAAATAAATATTCTAGCTCCAAAGACCCTGATGCATTATTTTTTAGCAAAAATTCTATTATTTTGCTTATGCGGCAATCCACATGGTTTTTCTTTTTAGCTTTGAATTATTTTGTAAATTCAAGTGGCATTTTTATTAATTCTCGTTTATTTAAACTTTTTAAACATTTTTTTTTTACTTTTTTATAATAACTTTTTACGTTTTATTAAATTATTTTTATTATTTATTACTTAATTTTTTATGTTTTTTAAATTTTTTTATGCTGAATTTAAATTTTTTTAATGAATTTTTATAATTATTTTATTTTATGAAATTATTTTTATTTAATTAATATTTCTTAAAATTATTAATAAAAGAATAGTTAAACTAATATTAAATTTGAATTAAAATTATTATAAATAAACAAATACAAACGTGTGAGGTCCAGTTTAAATTATTTATAAGCAATTACTATTGAAATTAAAATAAATTAAATAAAAAATTAAATCTTAGATAGTGATTCGGTTCCACAAAAATAATTTAAGTGACCCCAATTTAATTTTTTATAACTCACCTCTCATTAAATATGAGTTGTGATTAAGTGCATAATATTATAACACATTTACTAAAATGTATTTTCTTTTATATTTGTTTACATGAAAAACAAATCATGAAAAAAATATAAAGAATAGATGAAGACAAATAAAAGATTAAAAAATAACGTTTTTAATATTTATTGTCTAATTTCAAAGTGTTAACTAAATATAGTTTATAATTTATCCATAAAAATTCTGAAATGTTACAAAATTTAATACAATTACTTTTAAATATAGTTATTCTTATTTAAATAATTCTAAAAAATATTAATTAAATAAAAGTAATTTCATAAAATAAAATAATTTTAAAAATATATTAAAAAAATAAAAATTATTCAGCGTAAAAAATTAAAAAAAAAATTAAATAATAAATAATAAAAATAATTTAATAAAATGTACAATATTATTATAAAAATCTTTAAAAAAATTAAATAAATGAGAATTAATAAAAGTGCCAGTTGAATTTAAAAAATAATTCAAAAATAAAAAGAAAAACTATGTGGTTTGCCACATAGACAAAATAATAGAATCTTTTCTAAAAAAATGCATCAGAGTCTTTGGAACTGAAATTTTTATTTGTTAAAGTCTGACGACTAAATCTCATGTAGCAGAGGTAGAAGGCTATTAACCCTAAATTTTTATACAAAATAATATTATACTATAAAATTTATTTTAAAAAAAACCAAAACAAGCGTATCCTTAAAATGTTGTTGAAGGATAATATCCATACAATATTTTTCATTCAAATCAATAATTAATTAATTTGATTTTTTTTTTTACAAAAATAAAATACTATGTTTGACACATACAAATATAAGTATAATGCCGGTTATTGTGAGATTTTTTATCATAGTTAACCTATACTTTTTCTTATTATGTTAAAAATCTCTGTCATTGATTCATACCAAATAAAATTTGGCCAAATACTTCTATAATAAAATAAAGAATAAATAAAATTTATTTATATTAAAAATGTAAGACAAGTATTTGTGATTGATTAATATGAAAATTGTAATTGATTAATATAAAAGCACTGGATAAATATTTGTCACTAACATGAAAATACTTTTATGAAAAATATTTTTATTTAATTAATATACAATAAAAAAAAGTATCGGAGAAATTTTTATCTGTGACAGATATATAAAAATTAAATAAATATTTGTCCGAAAATATTTTATAAGAACACTGGACAAATACTTGTGCTACAACAAGATCAAATTCACTTTAAATTTATAAAATATATTCTAACAATTTGATGCACATGTTCAAATAAAATTCTAATAAATTTAACCATTTTGTTTAATTTTATGTAAAAATTATCTCTTTTGGTATCTACGTTTTTCTGTTACTAATACATAAATTATTTAATTTTAATTATATTATTTAATTTTAATTATATTATTTAATTTTAATTTTAATTATATTATTTAATTTTATATTAAATTTATTTAATTCATAAAATATATTAATATTTTATTAATTAACTTTAACATTTATAACAAATCAGTGCAAAACTACACGATTTTCCTCGTTTTCATGTAGTAAAAATAAAAATAGCAAAAAATATATAATTAAAAGAGAAACCAAATTAAAATATCCAAAAATGCAATGTTGATAAAAAAGACAGGATATGAAATATATTATTCTTAGGAAAGATTCCAAAGGTGACAAATACAACCACTTTTATATTCTCCTTTGATGTTATCTAGCATAAACTAATTTCATAGTATTCATCAACTATATATATTAGCTATAGACACTATACTTTTTTAAATAAAAAAACAAAACAAAAAAAAACTATTTTTCTATTATCTATTGCTTTTGTTTTCTATATGCTGTCTTTCAAGCACATGAAGTTTTATCTCAACAAAATCAATTTCAGCCACAAAAACATTCTTCTCATATTCTCTTTATTTTCAAAGCTTTAGATACAATGATCAAGTTTTCAACAACCAAATTCTTGAGCATATCTATAATTTTCCTTCTTCAACAAAACTTAGTATGTTCAGAATGTAGCTGTGAAAATGAAGTTCAAGTTTCTAATCATAATGTATCTGAGGCATTGAAATACAAAATAATTGCTATCGCAACAGTTTTAGTTTCTAGCTTAATTGGTGTGTGCATTCCAATCTTTGCAAAGAAAATTTCATATTTAAATCCTGAAAATGATTTTTATTTCTTGATTAAAGCATTTGCAGCTGGTGTGATTTTAGCGACCGGGTTTATACACATACTTCCCGATGCTTTCGAGGCCTTGTCGAGTCCTTGTATAGGCGAAAAGCCGTGGAAATTGTTTCCTTTCTCAAGTTTTGTTACAATGGTGACAGCCATTGGAACATTGATTATGGAAGCTTTGATTATGGGATTCAAAAAAAGATCAGAAATGAAAAAGTCTCAACCATTGGATGATGATGATGATGATGAATCTCATGGAGCTGATGATAGTATTCATGTTCATAACATAGCACTTGCATCAGATAAATTAGATTCAACAAATCGTCTTCGGTATATCATAGTTTCTCAGGTAACTTGTAAATTCTATTATCTATTATTTATTATAACGCGTACGTCAAGCGTTCACATGATAAAAGTACATATATGCAGATTTTGGAGCTAGGTATTGTGTTGCATTCAATCATTTTAGGGATATCTCTTGGTGTGTCAAGAAGTTCTAAAACAATCAAACCTTTAGTCGCAGTGTTAACTATTCATCAATTCTTTGAAGGAATAGGACTTGGTGGCTGCATTTCTCAGGTATCCATCCTTATCATATGGTTGTATTTACAAAACACAATGAGCTGCCTAGTTTTTGGAGACCCAAATATAATTTAACCATAACAGAACAAATAAAAATTCTATTTATCTATGTTTTAATTATGACAAATATTTTATGACATTTTATTTAACAACGGTTTAATTGTGATAAATTTTAGGTCATGTGCTATAGCGCGCTTTCTCAAAGACGGTTATGTATGGATAAGATTATTATTAATTTTATTAATGATTATTTTTCTATATTTTATCAGGCACAATTCAAATATTCTAAGGTTGCAATTATGATACTATTCTTTTGTCTAATTTTTCCAATTGGAATTGCCATTGGTATTGGAGTATCAGACATCTACAATGCAAATAGTCCAAAGGCATTAATAGTTGAAGGGTTTCTTCTATCAGCATCTGCAGGGGTTCTTATTAACATGGCACTTGTTGATCTTGTTGCTGCTGATTTCTTGAACTCAAAAATGCTAAAAAATTTAAGGCTACAACTTGGTGCAACTTTAGCACTTTTTATAGGGGTGATTTGTATGTCAATTTTGGCACTGATGGAACCTTCCTAGATAATAATAGTTGTAAGATTTATAAGTCTTACATCATTTTAATAAGAAATTATTTTGTTAGTAAAAAATGTTATTCTTAATAAAACCGTTATAATGTGACAAAGATTAATAATAATTAAAATGACATTAATGATTGTCATATATTTTTTTTACAGAACTACAATATATATCATGGATAATTACAATAATTTAACCACATTAGAAGATATCAAAAATAAATATTGATAAAGGAAGGTAAGATAGTGATCGTTTGGCATAATTAACATTCCAATCTAACTTAAAATTTAATATTTAACTGAGCAATGAGTGAGTTGTTTTGTACTTCAAACATTGAAGAGTTGCAAATAAAACAAATTAATATACAAGAAAATACAAATAACAGTGGTCCCATGCAAATTCCCAATCTCGTTATATAATTGCTAGAGTTGGCTCTCTGAGAGTGCAAGTAGGTCCGATCGAATCAAATTAGAGATTGAGTTATACAAATACAAATATTAAGCAAATATGCATTATTGTAATATGCTTTAACGCTTAAGTATAAAAAAAACAAATAAAAAAAAAAAAGAAAACATCTTTTTAGTACTGCATTTTTTCCAAAAAAAATTGGCAGAGTCGGCGACCAACTGAGTTGTAGAGTCGACTGCCATCAGCAATGGCGAGATGGCAGCTGGCAGCCTGCGATGGATCGGCGAAGTTTGGTCGTCTGTCGTGGGGCCAGGTAGAGTCTGACCATCTACAACTGCGACAAAAGTTGATAGTCAAAGGTCATGTGGGGCACATGTTCAGAGGGTCTCATGCTTTTTGAGGTTGTTCGTAAAATAAAGATGGCGACGCGACGACCTAGCAGAGTTGAGTCGTCTACAACGCTTGCGGAGGCCGGTGGCAGGTTGGAGCCGGATGGACGCAGTCCATGCAGGTCTCAAATTTTTCAGACTTGTTCGTAGACTAGTTCGTTAATAGAACATATTTTAAGCACGTTAAGGTTTTTTCAAATATAAATATAGTTCTCTCTTGTTATTAATAGGTTATGTATAGTGTAGCAATCTTATTGAAAAATACATGGTAGAAATTCATATTATTATATTTTTGGGGTTTAACCTCCTTTCGGGGTTATCAAAATGATTCGAAAAACTTTTAGGGGATTTTTTATGCACCCTTATGTCTTCTTAGAGGCCCTTGGTAAAATTTCCGTAAAACCCTAATAAGTGTTAAATTATAGTTATTTTGTATATATGTTTTGTGGTACTTATCGGTTCTTTTGTTAATATTCTTTGAGTAATTTCCCACTTTGTTTGTAAATATGTATACTTTGCGTATTATTGAGTTTTGTGTAAATAATGTACTGTTTGATCGTTTTTGTCTATTTTGTAGGTATTTGTCGCATATTTAAAGCATCGAGGAATATGGTGTTGAAGGCATGGCTTCAAGTGTGAGTTTTCAGAATAAAAGTTCAGTTTTGGGAAGATTTTCTCATCAGAGGTTGCTTAGCGAAGTGAGCCCGCTAAGCGCGTCCTCTGGAGCACTATGAAGTTTTGAGAAATTAGCAGAAACATGATTTTGAGTGTAGCCCCTTTAGCGCACTAAGGCCACTTAGCGCGGTATGTTGGGATTTGTTTTATAACATTCATTTCATTCATTTCTAAATTATGGAGTCTTGGGGTATTTTTTCTCAACTCATCCCCTTCATTCTTTGATAGTTTAGAGCTTAGAAAGAAATAACGGAGATTGCATCTGGATGATCTGGAGTCAAATTTCTCATCGATTGGGCGATGACAAACAAAGAAATGTTTCGTTCCTCTTCTTTTATTCCCATTGTAATCTCTATTTTTTGAGTTTGTATGTTTATTTACCTTAATTATATGTATATTTATTACTCATGGTATTGTATGAAACTCATTTTACAAATTAATGTTGATGATTCCTTTCTTGATTTGGTTTTGGGTTGTTGCATAAATTGATCGTTTGAATCTGGATTTAGGATAAACATCTATTGGGCTTAGACTCTAGAGATAAATTTAGGCTTAGTAATCACATTAATATTCGCTCTTAATTCCTCCGTGTTGTTCGTGTTGTGTTGAGAGATCATCGACGTGAGTAATATAGTTGATATCTCACTCTGTGTTAGAGATAAACTCTATGTGAGTGATATGTGGTGATATTGACGAGGATTTAGATTGAGTACAACTGGATAGTGAGTTTAATTATTTGATAGGGTAAATGAAATGCAAACCCAGGAGTTCTCTATTCTCCGAAGAATGAATTATTTTTCTTTTAATAACTTTAATTCCTGCATTTACCTTTTATCCAAACCAACTCAATTCAACCTCAAACAAATAAATACGAGAAATTGTTGAACGAAAATTCAATATCACTAATCCCTATGGAGACTATATGATATAACCTATAAAAATACTTACTTTTGCTTCCCGCTTTACCAATTCAGCAAAATGGCATCATTGTCGGGGATTAGTGTTTTTATTGGATTGCATCGCGATAGTTTCTTTGTTTTTAAGTTTTGTACATATCGTATATATTGTTTATTTTCACCTGTTTATATTGATACTTGTATATGTTCACCATATTTGTGAATTTTACATGTTGGCATACTTGTAAATTTAGTCTATATGTTTGTTTCTCTTCATGTTTGCTAAGGTGTTGGTTAGGTTTCACCCTCGGTGAGCACTAACCGTGTAAAGAGATAACTTGAAGAAGTGTGTGTAAATAACAGGCGTCGAGCTTATGACTTAAAACAAGCATATTTTATTGTTTTTCATTGTTTTAGTTTAGGTAGTGTGGTGATTGTTGTTGAAACAACACCAGTTTTAAATTTCTCATTCTTCACTTTTCAACTTGTTTATCTAACTTTCGCCTGATCTTTTAGTATGTTAAAAGTAGTTTGTGCTAATGCGTTGAAATTTGTTGCCCAATAGCTTTTCATTTTTAGCTTGAGAAAGTTTGTATGTTGTAAATTTTGTAGTTGAGTAGTGTTGGTGTAGCGGGGGTTAGGCATGAGAAATCAGAGATGTTCTGATTTTTGTGTTTTTCTGCTAACTACGTTGTGTTGCGCCAGTGAGTTCTTTTTGTTTCACTTACCTTCCTTTTTTTCCACTTTTACCAAGACTTTGTAGGTTACATAACAGTGGTATTTCTAATTCTTTTATTGTTGTTTGGACTCTAATTTTGGTCCGGTATTTTGAAGAATTTGAGGTGATTTTCAAAGTTAAAGTGTCTCAACTTGCGGATATATGGTAATGATAGTTTTGAAGTTGGTATCACGCAAGGTAATTTTGTACTGCTTTCTATAGTATAACATGATTACGAAACTTATAATTTGTACAATTACCAAGTCATTTATTCTTTTTTACATTACTTGTTCTTGATTGAATTAATCACTTTAGTTCCTTTTTGCCCCCAATTGTGAGGAAGTTTTCCATTGTTCATATATGTTGGAGACCAACAATTATTGTTATAACTATATTTTATTAAGTTAAATATTTTATTTGTGTTGATTTCATGAAAGCATGAAAATGGTCAAAGCATTTTGTTTCATTACGAGCACAACTACCTAATCAAATAATCAATTCATTTTGCACGTGTGTGAGCATTTCTTAACCCCTTAGAACCTTTGTGTCACTATCCATGTTGTTTTTTTAACTTAATGCTTGTTTATGAGTGTTTAGTTCACCTTTTTGAATGAATTTTGATTCTTTGTTTTCTTGAACCATCAACCAAGATTTATAATTTGAATTTTTATCTTATCTTAGAAAGTAGGGAGTATTCATACTATGAGGTTGGTTGAATTCAAGTTGGGGAGAGAAATATTTGTTTGCTTATGTGTTGGTTTCTATGAGATTGAGAAAAAGAAAAATAAATAAAATATGTTAAAAAGAAAAGAAAAGAGAGAAAAAGAAAGAAAAAATGACAAAGAAGTTTTGAAAAACAAAAACAAAAACAAAAAAGAATAATTGTGCTAATAAGTATTGTGATTGGTGAAAATTTGGAATGAAAGAATAAGTTTGATTGGAATTTTTATGTTTGAAAATTTATGAGTTGATCACTCCCTTAGATTTAAACAAGTTTTTGTTTCAATTAGCTTTAGGAATTATCCTTGTTTGTTAACTAAGCCACATTACAACCCTTAAAGCCCTTGTGATTCTTGCTTTTATATTTTTAATGTGAATTTTTTGAAGAATGCATGATTTAGTATTTTATTTGCAAGGTTGTTGGATGAGTGTCAAATCTTCACCTTTGTGTATTTTTCATCCCTTGATGAATTTTTGCTAGGTGTGATTCATGATTGATCTTGCTTTGTTTTAGAATATTTTGCATAATTTTTGTATGTGAAAGTTATGCCTGATGAATTGGTGGAAAATGAGCTTTGGTGGAAAACTTTCTGATAAAGTATGTGAAAGTTATGCCTGGTCAAAGTTCTGTTGACTTTTGTCTGAAGAATCCTAATTTAGAAACCTTGACTTTTGATCAGATCTTGACTTTTCTTGATGAATCATGATCAACTCTTGATCAACTCTTGATGTTGACTATAGTTGACTTTTTGTCCAATACAACTGATTTTCGGCTATCTGACCATTGGATGAGCAACTTTGACTTGTAAGGCTTGAAACTTGACATGGTGATCCCTTGATGCATATATTGCTTTCAATGTAGCATTTTCCTAATATTTTCCATTTTCTAACTTTTTTAAATAATCCATGGAATCACGCCTTTGGTTGATTACCATCCTATTAATAAATTTGAGCCTTGTGCCCACTTGTTTGCAATTCTTGTTTGATTCTATCTTGAAAAATGACGCTTTTACTTGTGATAATCACTTTTGAAAAAAACAAAAATTTTAAATGAATTTACTTCTAACTTTTAGAAATAAAAGCGATATTTTCCTTTGAATTGTGAACATAGAAAGGAACATCAAGAGTTATCTCCATGAGCGTTTTGACCTCTAAAGGATTAATAAATGTTTCGACATGAGAAATTTTCTCTTCCCCAAAAGAGATTATCAAATAACGGTATTCTTATCCAAAAAGAATTCCTAAATTTGGCACCGCCAATGAAAAGTGCATTTCTCCCCATAGAAGTCTAAAACATCCAACTCCTGATTCATCACCAGTGATATCTACACCTTGTTGAAGATTTTGTTTAGTATTTGATTAAACTGCGATGGTGGTCCTTTCTCCACAAATGCTTTGTCGTCTTTTCAATTATCATCAGCATGTATGCGACATTCATGATATTCATTATTCATACATACTTGCATCATTAATGCATTCTTGTATTTTTCAATGTTTTCTCTAAGATCACTTGTTTAGGTTGTATTTAGTCCCGAAAACAGGTATGGATATGTCATATGTCCAGTATACTGTCACCCCTAAGCAGAACGAACACATTCTTTCTCCAGTTCCCCAATTGAGTTCATTCCTCATTGGGTCCAAAGTCTTGTTTGACCGTTTCTTTCCAGTTCATTCTTGGATAGAACCCCGTCTCTAACTAATTCAGGTATAGATTTCACAAAAATCTACCTGCAAACTATAAGCAATAGCCTCGCCATCTGAGCCATTTATTTATTTTGAATTCTTTGAGCTTATCATAAACGACTATTCTTCCCAACAAGTACAATCATGAAAGTTCATTAAAAAATTTCTACAGTTTCCTTTCTCTCAGACAAACCTGTATTTTACAATCACTTTGCTGATAATTGGTAATATCTTCAGAACTTTTACCATTTACCATGTCTATCACAATGCTGGTAATTGGTAAATAAATCAATATTCCAAATTACATTAACTATCACCAGGCTGATAATTGGTAATGTCACCTTTATTTACCTTGAACATTGTCACCAGGCTAACAGTAGGTAATCTTCTTATTTTCCCAAGTGAAATAGATAATCACTTCCTTTGTGAATCTCTTTTCCCAATGAAACATATACTTGTTTCCCTAACAAATAGGATTATCCTTTCTTAGAAAGATAGAGACATCCTCGCAAATATATTTCTCCAGTTGTTTCACCCTTTGGTACTTCCTTGGTAAATTTATTTTTGCATTCACTTTGCATCATTTGCATTTTTTGGTATCTTAGGCCCAAATTTTGCGTATTCTGATATTTAAGTCTCTTCCCACCTATCAAGGCGAAGACTTTCATCTTCATATCTCAGGTTGAAGAAACTTAAATAGGGACATTTGTCATACCCCAATTTTTGACCTAAGATACCATCGCATATCATCCACATATGCATCATTGCATCACTAACAATTGCAAAAGAAGATAGATGGTGTGCTTGCTTCTTGTGCTAAACCGAGGTTTTGAATAAAAAATCATTCATCAGTGCAAGATATGACCAATTATAGTTTGGATCTACATTCATCTAAAATGATCTATCTTCTTCAACAATCAACATTTGATCCTCAAATTTCAATCATTTCATCAAAATCAACTTTGAATCGGCCATAGTAGGGTTTTGGTCGAGGATGGTGCATCATTGAATTTTGGCTCAGTGCATGACCTAATTGCTTGGAACATGACCTCAAGATCACAAATACAACTATTGATCTAATTTCTTGGCTCAAGATGTAACACCCAAGTCCAAAAGAAGGCGGGGGTGGTTACACCGCATTGAACACTTGAGGCCAAAGAAGGCAAGGGTGGTCTCCACATCGGAATGAGAGGGATCCTAAGACTATGCAGGTGTGAGACTGCATGGTTGAAGGAGGCTTATAAGGATTGTTAGTGTTTTAAGTTGGCATTACTTTTTGGTAAAACTAGACTATGGCAATGTCTTGATAGATGTCATGACATTTAGAGATTGAAGATAAATCCTACTTGACAAGGATGTTTAAAGTACGATTCGAGGCGGAAGATAAAAGTTGTCTTTGAAATTCGCAGAAAATGTCGATGTCATATGTTATGACATTACATTCTGAGAATCTATTTTTCCTGAGACTTTTCAGGAAGTTTGTTGAGCTGCTATATTATGTTTTTCTATTGTTAAATTGCATGCTCACGTGGCTGCTAGGTTAATCTTAGTTAAACCTAAATTGGTTGTTTAAAAGACCATGTTTTTAGGATTAAATTAAGTGAACCCTAGCTATCTTTATGGAAGCCCAAAACTGAAGTTCCAGGACTGCTTCTATAAAAGGAACACAACCCTTACACTATTGTTGCGCCTCTGGAATGTATTGAAGATTTAGTAGGTTGTATTTTGTGTAATTCTAGTTACTCTTGTGAGCCACGCAACTATCAATTGATAAGTGCCTTGGACTACGATTTGTTTGTAAGGGTAGTTTATCACTCAAAGCTTTGAAGCACGAGTGTTTGTCTCTTGATTAAAGCTGTGAAGCAAAATCAAGATAGTTTATTGAAGTGTGTCTTCACAATTCAATTATTCAATAGGTTGATATCAACTGCGTGATTGAGGGGAGTGGTAGGAACTCGGATCTAAGTAGGACTTAGATTGAAGTTGCATTAGGTAGGTTTTAAGTGAAGGAGATAAATTGGTTGGTTTATTCACGAATTAATTCTACTAATAGTGAATTTCCTCCCGGCTTGGTAGCCCCGGATGTAGGTGTAGTTAGACAACGGGTAAAAATTTATTGTGTTCTTTACTGCTGTTTAAATTTATTGTGTGAATTGTTAACAGAGTGTCAGATAGTGTGTCATAACATTCTCTGTGACATCACGTATCTGCTGCCAGAAATTTCAAGGATTAATTAGTACTACCTATACAAACAAGATGCATCTTCTTTTCGGGAGCCTATTCCATAAGAACTTCACAGTTAAGTGTGCTTGGCTTGGAGTAGTATTGGGATGGGTGACCTTCTGGGAAGTTTCTCGGAAAGCTTGCGAGTGAGGCCAAAGCATGCTGAAAAGACTCGTGTTGGTTTGTGGGGTCAGTTGATGATCTTGAAGGCAGTCTGAGGCGTTACAAATGGTATCAGAGCCAGACCTCTCCCAGTATGATGCGGTTCGAGGACGAACCATGCGGAAGCTGGTGGGCATGTAACACCCGAGTCCAAAAGAAGGCGGGGGGTGGTTACATCGCATGGAACACTTGAGGCCAAAGAAGGCAAGGGTGGTCTCCACATCACAATGAGAGGGATCCTAAGACCATGCAGGTATGAGACTGCATGGTTGAAGGAGGCTTATAAGGATTAATTATTACTACCTATACAAACAAGATGCATCTTCTTTTTGGGAGCCTATTCCATAAGAACTTCACAGCTAAGCGTGCTTGGGTTGGAGTAGTATTGGGATGGGTGACCTCTGGGAAGTTTCTCGGAAAGCTTGCGAGTGAGGCCAAAGCATGCTGAAAAGACTCGTGTTGGTTTGTGGGGTCAGTTGATAATCCTTAAGGCCGTCAGGGGCGTTACACAAGACATCTCCAATACCATGGTTGATTGATAGTGGGAGATTTGAATCATTAGACAAAAAGTCAATTGTTCAGACAAGTCAAACTTTGGAATTCAAAATTTACAATCATCAAGGCATTTAAAACTATTCAACTTGGCCATAAATAATCAAAAATGTGGAAAAAAGTTAACAAAAAGTCAAAACTTGGATTTTTCTAAACACTTAGAAAAAATTTCAAGTGTTTTTACAACTTTTTTAACCATTTTCATGGCCACTTTTCACCAAGATCCAATTTGATTCAAGAAAAACTTTCAACATGAAAGTTTTAGATCTTGTTGCAAGCTTTCCAAAATATCCAATAACATGAAAAAATATTATGTGAAGCTGGGGTTTTGGAATTTGACATTATAGGTCCAAAAACTTGCATTTTAGGCCATTTTGCAAAGTTTTTTCAAGCAATTATGTTAAGACTTATCTTATTCTCATCCAAAGCCAAGTTGCATCCAAAATATCTCAAAAATCATAATTGAATAAGGGATAAGAACACTTAAGTGTTTTAACCATGGTTAGGCATTTTTGACCATGTGCATTAACGGTGAAGATTCCTTTCTTATCTCTTAAGGCCAAGTTGCCAAAAAATATCATTTGCTTGTCTTGATCTCCAAACTTATTGGCTTATAAATATAGGTTATTGCTTCATTCAAAATCACACCAAAATAATCACAACACTTGTTTTCTCACTTCTTTCTGAAGTTACAAGTTTCTAAGTTTTCAAAGAGGTTAGAATTCCAACTTCCAACTCTTGCAATTTCTAACCAAACCAATGGTTCAAACATTTTATAAAAATCATTTGTAAGTTGTTTGAATCATTCACACATCACAAAACTATCCAAAACTCATAATCACCAAGAAAACTCCATAAGTGCACATATTAGGCCTTAACAACCAAACTCTCAATCCACTCGTGCGTTTTCCATTCTAATCATTCAAACATTATCTATACATCATATAGAAGTGATCCAAACCTTAAATCCACTTTTTAAACACCATAATCATCATCTCCATATTCATCTTGGTCAAGTTGTAGTTGGAGTTGGGCAGAGAATTCCAGGAGGTTTCCAAGCCAGTTAAGCACATCAACTTATCCCTTGAGGGTCAAGGAAGCTATATGGATCATAGGAATCATTTTGTAACACCCCCTTTAGAGAATTCGATTCTCACTTGAAGAGGTAAGTGTCCAAACTTTGAACTCCATAATTCAGGACTCACATGTGAAAAATAGGATTGTTATCTTGTTTCTTCATGCATACTGATCACTAACCCTCAATCAATTGCCATTTATCGTGCACCTACACGATTTCATGAGGTTTAGATCATATTTAGGGTTTCTCTGGTTTTACACAAATTCAGTGGTCTTGCACTAAAAATAAATGAAATTCAATAGCACCAATCGATTCCTTGTGAAAAACCGAGCAACTTTCATGTTTGGATCTTTCCATTTAATCAAGAAACAAGGAAGTTACGAATCAAATAAGATAGAGGTTGAAGATGAAGACGATGGCGCCATTTCAGAAATTTCAAAATCTCGTTTTTAATAAACCCTAAACGTCTAGGGTTCGAATTCCCCTCGCCCCAGACTTTTGCCTTTTTCAAAACATTTTCAAAACTTTGTTTTTCATATAATATTATCAACGTGTTTGTCTTACATGCCACGCATGTGGCCCAGTGGCTAATCTTTTGACCAATGAAACCAAGGGCGTGAGTTCAACACTTACCAAGTCCAAAACTATTTTTTTAACACTATTTTTCTTAAGGTTTTTTAACAAACTTTAACATTTTCAAAAACCAATCAAAACTTCTCATTTTGAGATGATTTTTTGCACACTTGTCATTTGGTATGTCTATTTTATGATTATGTAAAAAAATCCCAAAAAATATTTTCTTTTGATATATTTTTATTAGGTTGAAAAGTAGTACTTTTTAAGTGTTTTAAAATGCTTTAAAATGTTTTTTTCTTGATTTTTCTTTAACCTAATATTTTTCAAACACTCATATGAATAAATTTTCACCCTTCAAGTCTTTTCAAAATATTCAAAATGTTTATAGACTTACACACCTCTTACACCATGATCGGTTCAATTTATTCTTTTAAAATACAAACCGAACTGGGTTTCTTTCTCGAAAATCTTTTGAACTCCAAACCAAATTGATCATGAACCTCACTTAAGGTGTAAGTCCCAACCCCCTTTGTACAAATTCAATTATTACTAGATTTATTTTCTAGTTTTATCTACTCGTTTATACATTTCTTTCACCAATTCCACTAGTACTAAGAGGAGCATTATTCTCGGTGAAACTGCTGTTATTCCAGTGGGCCTCCCTTAAGGTGTAAGTCTCAATCCCGTGTATATATTCAAGTATTGCTTTCTTTATTTGCTTGTCTTATTCACTTGTTTATATATTTCCTTCATAAACTCCTATGAATGCACACACACTTTGTCATATATATACTTATTCATGTTTATTTATGTCATTACAACTTAGTATAACAACTAGGTTCCCCATAGTCTCCTCTTGGACTTTGTACAAAAGAACGGCCCTGTTGAGTTGGCCTCATCTAGGGCCTCATACAAGAAAGAGATTTGGAAATCTCAAACAGCCTCCTATTTTGCTTCATACAAAGAATCTCTTTAGCTAGGATAGAACCAAAAAGTATGGCTTCCCAGTGAAATCACTCTTAAAACCAAGCCAACCATACCACAACCTCCTCTTGGGCTTCATACAAGGACCCTCGATGTCCGTAGAATAGCCTCCTCTTGGGATCACAATACAAAGACCCTCAATGTCCCTCAGATAGCCTCCTCTTGGGCTTCATACAAGGACCCACGGGCTTCTTAAAAGCATCCCCAAAACAATAACAAAACACTTATCCTCAGAGATGAGACATGAATCATATTTATGGAAGAAGTATCTCATCTATAGCATCACATTAAAATCAAATATTTTCTCAAACAAACATCTTTCTTAACTATAAGTGGTATACTTGTACACTTAAGTTAAACGCTTATTGCTTACAATGAAAGATTCAACATTTTCTTAACAAAAACATATTCTCATTCTAAGAACTATAAGTGGTGTACTTGTATACTCAAGTTAAACACTCATTTCTTACAATGAAAGATTCAACATTCAATCTTCAAATGTATATGATGAAATATATTAGATACATTTTCATTAAGATGACACTTGTCGCTGTCTCTTAAAAACATTGCTTCCACTAGCACATAAGTGGAAACTACGATTGCTCTGACTTTCTCAACCTCCTTTTGAGAATACGTAGGCACAAGGTCTTACCCTTTGGGAGCATACTTCTTTCTCCCTCAAACCATACAAACCTTATTTACCCTTAGACCCCGAGCTACAATAGCTCTGATTCCCTCTAAGGGATATGTATGCAGAAGATTGCAATGATCTTTGCAAACATAATCATAAAAAACACACTTAGGTTCCTACCCAACTTACATTATTAATCCCAAAGGAGAAATTTTTCCAATAGCATATCAAATAAAACATAAACACAAAGAAAAGATCCTATAGAGTACTATATATATATATAGGGTTCTAATACCTTCCCTTTGTATAACCTAATCCCCGTATCCGAGAATCTCGGTCCCCGTGCTTTGCATTTATTTTCATTACTTCTCGCATTGCATACTTTTATAGGGTTGTGCAACTTTTCCCTTTTCCTTTTTTTGGAAACAATAAATTTTGGTGGTGGTGACCTTTTAAAGAAATTATTATTGAGCCAGAGAGCCGAATCCAGATTTGGCTCCCTCGTTCTCCAATTGTCACTGCGACACCTGTAACACCCCAAATTCTACCCATAATTATAACAAAACTCAGAGTATTTAAAAACCTTCAACATATTCGAGGTATCACATTTCAATATAAAATAATCAACTTGTATTGCATTTAACATGGATACATAGCAATTGGATGCCAATTAACAACATACTTTATTCATATGAAAACAAAACAACCTTTTTATGAAATACGTAGCGGAATCACAACTTTCAACTTGAAATCATTTAACAATTTTATTCAACTAAAATAACTCTAAAACAACATGTATCCCACAACAGCAACTTAACCGTTAACAACTTAAGTAATAACAACATTGAAACAACAATATAGACATACCCCCGAGTGCTACGTATCAGAGCAACTAAACCGACTTGGACTAACAACAACTAATTCTTCATTCTCGAATACCTGCACATTACTAGTTTAAAGGCAACAGCGAAACAAATAAAAGGTGAGATATCAACCACTATAAACAAGTGTATGATAAACAATATATTAGATTAGATCATACAAATATCACCACTTTATAACAACAATTATGCAACAACCAACAAACAACTTAATAACAACAACAAGACACTTTAATCAATCAACATAATAACTTATATCAACACAACTTAATAACAACAACAACTTTAATCAACCAACACATCAACATAACAACTTAGAACATACGACTTCAAATGCGACACAACTATGCACATGCGTGTGGTACCATTGGAGCAGAACTCCCAACGTAAAATTTCCATATTATGAGGCATCAACAAGGCATAAGCCTTCAACTTTCAACGTGGTGCCAATCCAGGTCAACCTAATAATTTTTCCAATCCAGGCCAACGCAATAATGCAAATGTATGTGACTTAATGAATGCAACATCACATACAACAACAATTATCGTCACAAAAGGCACAAGCCCATATCAACAATGTACCAATAAACAGAAGTACTCAACGTCGCTTCAACACTGGCCATAGGCCTACAACTTAACCAACATGTCAACAACAACTTATTAACAACAATAATTCACAGCAACTCAACAACAACAACTTATTCAACAACGATTTAATCATAACAATAAACAACAACACGGTTCCACAAATTAGAACAATTCAACTTAATTCGAATTCACCTGCAAATCAACCTATTCGATGTAATTATAAAAAATCAAAACCAACCAATAATACCTACAAGTGTATACGAATTACTCCTGCAAATTTCAACTAATTCCGGTTAACTAATTTTACCGCTTAAATCGACTAATTCTAATTTCAGTATTGTTTCCGTATACTGCATTATTGCTAAATATAATGTTACTAATTAAATACTCTCTGTCATTATCATTAAATCCTGCTAATAAAAACCAAACTTTCATCAAAATGTCTCATCTATGCTAAATTCACTTTTCTGTTAAATCATTCCAGTTCTGATAAAATGACTACTTTTAGTTTCTGCTAAAAAAACACGTACTATTATTATTATTATTATTATTATTCTATCATCAATATTACTAGTATTCTCTTAACATATAATGATCTCCTAAGCCATAGCTATCTTTCAGTAACTACTATTGCATTACTATATTATTACTCCCTCCGTTTCTTTTTAAGTGTCGTTTTAGAAGTTTTTTTTTGTTCCTATTTAAGTGTCGTTTTGATGTTTTAAGGTTACAATTTACCAATTATACCCTTACTTTTTAAATAAGTCCACTTTATATTTTATAAAATTTTCCTTTCTTAATATATGTAATAACTCACTTCACATTTTCCATAAAATTCTCTTTCTTAATACGTATTCCTATTCCCATGAAAATTTAATATATGTAATAACTCACTTCACACTCACTTCAAATTATATTCCAATATTACATAGAAAAATGTTTAGCATTAAATTTTGTCAAAGGAACAAATTTTTCAATTGAAGACTAATAATTCTATAAAAAGGATTAGTACCATTGTTTAAATTATCTCGTACAAAACAAAAGAGCTGTGGTGGAACAACAAAAGACTCCATGGATCTTCAAGAAAGAGTGGAAGAGTCATTGGAGCAAGAAGAAGGAAATCGTGGAAGACTCTTTTGACAAGATTCAAGAACAAGATGACAACGAAGAAGAAGAAGTATTATCAAGAGTTGTCTGGATTTTGATTTAAATGAAGAGGCGATTATGAATTTGATTTGAACAAATTTCAAGAAGACGAAGAAGAAGGAGAAAAAAGCGGAGAAGAATCTTCCCACCATCGAGTTTAGACTGTGATAAAAAGATGATAAAAACTTCTTCCAAAATTTTCTTGAAAATATTTGTGGACTAAGTATGGAGTATCTCATTTTAGATTTGGCTTAAGTGCATAAGTTGTAGGAGTTGTTATTTAAGAAGTCCTTATTATTGGTATTTTTTTTAAAAATAAGTATGGAGAAGAATTCCTTGTTATTGCTACAATTTAGGAATGCATTTCTTAAGTTCATTCTTATTGTTTTTTTATTGATACATTAAAAAAAATCATGGCAAAAGTTTAGGAAGTTACGTGCAGGAGATTTGCTAAAGTTTAGGAAGTTACTGTAACTTTTTATGGAAAAAGTTTAGGAAAATATAAACTTAATTCTCACGCACAATACATATGATAAAAGTGACTACATCCATAAACTATATTTATGGCAAAAGTTACTGTAACTAAATTTGTTACTCCATAAACTAAATTTTAGGAGTACAATCCATAAACTTAAAAAACTCTATTTGAAAATCTCAAATGTGACTACATCCCACTTACAATAAGTGTTACTCCATGTTTAAGTAATTCTTGACTTCTTGTATTAATATTGGATCACACTTAATTTGAATTGGTAGTTGTCCTATTCTTTCTAGCCTTTCCTTATTTATATGAGGAATTTTATATTTATTGGAACTGTCACTTTCATGATCTCTACCATGCATAATTGCAATGATACAAATATACGATTGGACATAATTGAAGGAAAATTTTCAAATGACTTCACCGCATCGATAAGTTGATCAATAGTTTTGGTGCTTCCTTGTATTGCAATGATTGTATAGCAGAAAAACCCAAGATCTAAGATATTTAAATCGAGAGTTTGCGGTGACACATTAAACGAATATCAAACCCATCCTTGGTAGCAGCCTCACAGAACAAAGGATCATTATGGTTTATATGTGTCCTTGCGTTATCCTGCTGACTAAATATTGTTGACTTCAAGTCATCTCTTGGCCATTTTTCTCTTATAGCCGGTAGGACTTTGTCAATAAGGAATGATCTTACCACATCTCTCTTAACCGAAGTTATTGCTTTTGTTACCATTGTTCCTGCAACTCTGTTAATACTTGACCTTTGAGCCGGTTCATGGGTAACAAACGGGAAAACACCAATTTTACCCGAAAAAGTTTCATTTCCTCCTGCGTCAAATCGTGGCCGAGTTTGAGCAACTAAGAACATAACTTTGGCAATGAAATTTTTGCTCTTACATGTTCGATATGGCTCATCTTCATCTGGGAGCAAATAATACTTCTCGGATTTTTTAGTCATATAAAACCATTTTTCATCAATATGAATAATATTGTGCATGCTTTTAAACATTGGATCATGTGGTGTACCTTCAAGCATTGATAAACAAAATTCCAGCCTAGATATTTTGTTTTCTTCTTTCAATAATGGTTTTATGGCATTTGAATTACGCCGTATAAGCCCTGATTTTATAAGCCTGAACACCGATGTTGGATTGGTTTTCAACCCAAAAGCTAAAGATCGAATGTTTGTTCTTTGACTGAAAGGAAGTTCACGAATTTGATTCTCATCAATTGAAATTCTCTTACGTCCACAATTTTTTATCTTCCTATGAGAGACATCACGCGTTTCACTTTCTTTTGCTCTTTTCCAAATACGTTGAACAGTTCTTATAGGAACCGAATTTGATGAAGCCACCTCATTTGTAGCTCCTTTACGTAATTGTCCATCAACGCTTTTTTGTAGTAGCTCATGATAAATAGACATGCGTTCTTCATTACTTAAGACTCTTAATTTATTTCTTTCTCTAGATTCTGCTTCAAAATTTTCTGCAACATACACTATAATTTTTTTTAAAAAAATAACAAAATTACTAGAAACAACCACATAAAAAATAAACACACAAGAAATATCACTGTGAATTTAAGTATAGAAACCACCACATAAAAAACAAACACACATGAAATAAAAAATATACCAATGTCATTGTTTCCTTCAACCTCCTCTTGTAAATTATCTTCATAGGACTCATCGATGTCATTAGTTGCTTCAACCTCCTCTAAAGCCATATTTGATGAGATGTAAATATTTTGAACTTATAATATGAAACCATATTATATATACTACTCCTTTTATTATTGGTTCAACCTCATCATTGGTTTTAATTTTATGGTGGGAAACTTACGTTTTTATTAAAATAATTGGAGGGAATAAGTATTTTTACGGTGGGAAACTTAAGTTTTCCTTTAGCCATTCATTGAAACAATAAGCAATAAATATTTTTATAGTAAAAGTAAATATTTAATGAAACATCAGTACATATTCTTATAGCATGCAAGATTAATTCCAAAAATTTAGGAGTAGTTATGGAAGAGAGAGAGTTGTGTGCCCCAAAATATGGAATTAATTATTTGAATTAAATAATTTAAGGAGTTTTATTTGGAAAGAGAATGAGGGTAGAATGGGAAAAAAATTATAGCAATTCATGTATCTTGGTTGGAGAGCTTTTGGCTAAAACGTCAATTAAAAAGGAACGGAGGGAGTAATACACAGTGCAGAAAAAAACAAACAAAATTATGGCATGTTAAGGTGTGGGACACCCACCCCCCATCTGGGTGGCCCCCGCCACTCCCCTTCACTAATGCAGGGCGCTCATCCTCCCAACTATGTGGCTTATGCCACTTCCCTTCATCAATTTGGGGCACCCGCCCCCTAACTTTTTTCTTTTCTTCTTATTCTTCCTGCGTATTAATCTTCATCTTCCTCCTCCAGACGTCATCGAACCAGACAATTTTAACGAATTCAATTCTTCTCCAGTCACCGATTAACATAAAATAAATTCAATCAATCTCACACAAATTTAACTTTCAACCCCGTTACCACTTAAACATTCAATTCCAATTACCATCATCGATTTATCAATTATGTTCCCAACATAACATCTCAATTTCAATTCGACACAAAACTATTATGATACAACACAAATTACATAAATACAACAACATAATCAACACAACAACAATTAATTTCAGAAGATCAACACAACATAGAAAACAACAATCAATCCATGGCAAAATTCATACAACCTAACCCCACATACAGTTTATCATATACCCAGTTATAGAGATTGAACTCCACCATTATCTTAGATTGACAGTCTCTCTATAATTTTCGATCGAATTTCGATTTGGCTTTCGGTCTCCAATTTTCTCCCGACGGTAGTTTCCTCCAAAACCTTCGTTCCTCTCTTCCAATTTCTCTCCCTTGTCTGCTCTTCACCTACTGCCTCAAAACCTTATATTTTCTTATACTGATAAACCTAATTCCCTCTCTTATAATTAAAGCCAACTTATAATAATAATAATAATAATAATAATAATAATAATAATAATAATATTCTATTGGGCCTATTATTCACACCTCCAACTTGTTATTTCTCACACAACAATTAAGCCCAACTAAATAAGTAATATTCTAATATTCAATTATTATTTCTAATAATAATTCTCCGACTAAACCGAC
Organism: Vicia sativa; assembly: GCA_021764765.1. NCBI lineage: Eukaryota > Viridiplantae > Streptophyta > Magnoliopsida > Fabales > Fabaceae > Vicia > Vicia sativa. The sequence goes on from CM038792.1 coordinate 227,592,932, forward strand.
TATTTAACCTGACTATCCACTTAACATCTCAAATCAACATATTAATCCAATTACGCCTGATAATTTCCAACTTCGACTAATTCTAAAAAATAAGTCCTTAATTTAATTTAATTAAATCAAATTTCGGGCGCTACAACACCATTTTAATAACCTTTTCCTTAAGTTACTAATAACATCCTTTCACATAAACTCCCGCCTAGGGCTATCACCAACCATCACCCCCAAAAAATTTAAAAGTCAAAGAATTAATACCACAAGCTCGAAAACTAGATGTTGCATTCATGAACCAATCACAAACATTGATGCCAAAAAGATTACTTTTGTTGGAAATGTGCCTTAAAATCTTTGTTGATTAAGAGAAAGAAAACATATTTTGGAAATTGCATATACCGCGGAAATCAAAAGTTTCAGAAAGTCAAAAAACCAAAAATCAGGCAAACTGGACAGTCGCACAGACTGGTGAATAGTGATCGTACAAACTTGTGACTAGTGATCGTACGGACGTGAATTGTAATCGTACGGACATGAATAGTGTTTTTGGGTTTTTAGAACTTTCTTGACAGTTTCTCCTTTTGGGTGTTTTGGTTTGGTCCATGGATCCATGTGTGATTGGATAATGATTTTGGACTTTAGTTGTTGGGTATTTGCTATTATAAATATGTATCTCTTCTGTTATTACAGTGTGACAATCTTAGAGTTTGCACCAAAAGGGAGAATAAGGGTTTGAAGGCATTGTCTAGGGTTTCAGTTATTCTCAAGGGAAACCTTAGAAGGCAAAGGTTTTGGAAACCTTTGGGGTTACCTATGTTAGAACATAGTTTGGTTCTACATCTTCTAAAGAGGTTTTGATGATAATAAATACTATTGATGACAATTATGTTCTGACTCTGATAGATAAACATTTTATATTGTTATCTTTTAGTGTTAATGTGCACAGATAAAGTTTTGGTTCTGGAAAACAAGAAGAATAAGTTGCACTTCTGTTTGTAAGAAGAAGTTCTGATTGATAAGAAAGATACGCTAAAAGCAGCCTTCAAATTCTCATGCTCATTAGAAGAAGTTCTGCTTAGTTCAAGTCAAACTTCTGAAAGCATCAACCTGCATCTTAAACTCTGATATCTATCCTTTTGGCTGTATTTCATACTTAGTTCTGATGCGTTACAAAATTCACAAATGGAAATATTAAAAGTAACGGCTGGTTGCAGACAAGATCTGTATTTATGGAAAGGACCACTTAATGCAAATTATCGACATTCCTTTTGTAAACTCTGGTGACTCTCAACGGATCAAATCAATTGCCTATATAAAGAAGCATCACCTTCAAGCTTCATGCGCAGAATCGCTCTCTCTGAAAACAACTCAAAAGCCCACTTAGTATTTTCCTAAAAGTTGTTTTATTATTTTTTGTGTCTAAATAGTGTATTCATCACAGTTGTGATATAGCTTGTAAGAAGCATTGTTAACACATATTCTTGTGGTAAATTATTTGTACCTTGAGTAACCAAGTTGTGGTTAGATCTCAAGAAGATGTTGGCAGTTGTCATCTTGGTTGTAATCAAAGGTTTGATTAGTGGATTAAGACCTCGTTGAGAGAGGCAAATTACCTTGACGGGTGGACTGGAGTAGTTTGAGTTCAAACGAACCAGGATAAAAATAACTTTGTCAAATTGTTTTAATTTAAAAAACTCAATTCAAACCCCCCTTTCTTGTGTTTTTCAACCTTCAATTGGCATCAGAGCGCCTGGTTCTGGGTGCTAACACTTAACAGTGTCAGATAAAAGATCCACTAGAAAAACACTATGGCGTAACATGTTCGAAACAACAATGATCACTATAATGACAAAGACAGAATCAGCGCCAGACCCCCAATGTTTGATGGAGAAAACTTCAATTACTGGAAGGACAGAATCGAAAGTTTCTTTCTGGCTCATGACGCTGATCTCTAGGACATGGTAACAGATGACTATACTCATCCTATTGACGCAAGTGGTCAGAAGATTGAAAGGAAGAAAATGTCAGATCAGCAGAAGAAGGAATTCAAAAATTACCACAAAGCCAAAACTATCCTCCTAAGTGTTATCTCGTACAAAGAGTATGAGAAGATCACAAACAGAGACTCAACTAAGAACATCTTCAACTCCTTAAGAATGACACATGAAGGCAACACGCATGTCAAAGAAACAAAAGCCCTTGCTCTCATTTAGAAGTACGAAGCATTCAAAATGGAGGAAGATGAAATTGTTGAAGCAATGTTCTCGAGGTTTCAAATTCTGGTAGTTGGTCTAAAGGTTCTGGACAAAGGATATTCTATTGCAGATCATGTAAAGAAAGTCATCAAAAGTCTACCCAAGAAATGGAGACCCATGGTGACAACTCTTAAGCTTGCAAAAGACCTGAATAAGATTTCTCTAGAAGAACTCATCAGCTCTTTAAGAAGTCACGAGATAGAATTAGAAGAAGATGAGCCCCAGAAGAAAGGTAAGTCTATTGCTCTTAAATCTAACAAAAAATATGATTCCAGAGTTTTTCAGGCTGAAAAAGAAAACTCTGGAGAATCATCAGAAGAAGAAGATGAGCTATCTCTTCTCTCCATAAGAATTCAACAACTCTGAAAGAATAGACAGAAGAATAGACAAAAGATGAGTTATCCTTAATGTTGATTCCAAAAATGTTATTGATGCAATCAATAATAAAGGAGATATAATGTTTCCTTTGACTTAGCATTAATCAAACTCATTTGTTTATTAATGGCTAAACACGATGTTGCGAATTTATAGCATATTTTTAGGGAAACAAATCATGTTGCGAATGGGCTAGCTAAGGTTGGGATGAAATTGAAGAATGGATATATGTGTTATGAGGAGCCTCCTACCTTTATCTGGAAACAATTTTAAAAGGATTTGATGGATAGTTCCACTTCTAGGCTGATCTTCAATTGCTAAGGTTTTTATCTAATCTGGTTTTTACCAAAAATAAAATAAAATTATAATCTTAAAATTAGAAGAAAGGTAATTCTTTGTAAAAAAGAATAATTCTCTCAATATTAAACACGATTATTTTACTTTTTTTCTCTTTTAAGATACCTATAGTGTTTCTTTCTAATTGATCTTTAATTTTTTAAAGTGACATTCTTTATTTATTTAAATTTTGTTGAAAAAGAACAATACACAATTCATTTTTCTCTCTTTTTTTATAGAATTAATTCAATTTTTTTAACAATCAAAATGGACATCATAATTATTTTAAAAATATATATATATATATATATTTATTTATACATATATGTAAAAAATATTATCTTTAGATATAAAATCATGATCAACAGCTTATAGTCACACCCAAGTAGTTAAAAATAAAATCAAAAATAATTTATAAGCGACACTATGTAATCTTCAGTCCAATAAAAGATTTTTTAGAATAATAAAAATAGTAAATGAGTTACACTGAAATTAGATGTAACAAGCTTGAAAATGAGACATAAAAGATATGAAATATACACAAATTACTAAATAAAAATGTATTAAAAATAAGAAAAAACATTATAATAAGTAGATTACACCACTTATATAAAGAATAATCATTGAGTAACTAATAACACACTAATAACCAATTACAAATCCAATATGTAAAACAAATCTTTGAGCGTGTGGAGTATGAGTTAAGAGACCACTCTTATTTAATGCTCTTGTGATTGTACTTCTAATGCTATTGGATAATTTGCTCTCAATTCTATACCAACATTTCTAGATGACCCACTTTCTATGCTTCTTCTTCCATTGCTACATATATGTATCAACTGTTTTTGCACCATGAGAACAAACCCTAGATCTACAAATTGGACAAATGGAATTCTCCAAAAGCCATTGATCCACACATTGAGCATGAAAACTATGCTTACAAATAGGCAACAATCTACACTTATCTCCAATACTAAAATTCTCCAAACAAATTGCACAATCCAAAGTGTTACTTGTATTTTCTTTAGCAACATAATCAAAACATGGAAGCTTCTCCAAATCAATTTTGGAAATTCTTCTTTTGCTTCTATCAATCATTAATCCTCTTCTAGAAAACCACTCAGTTAAACATGCATGAAATATAATCAAGATTACAATTGCCACAAATATTAATACTAAAGTTGCAATAATTTCCATTCTCAACACTAGAAATTTTCAAAACATGAATTTAAATCTTGTATATTTTTCAACTAAATAACATTGCAAAAATATATTAACATTGCATCTTAAAATTGAAAAACCTTTTTTGTTTTCACCTCTTGATTCTTGTTTGAGGAGATACTTCTTCTTGAATATCATCAAATGTAGCAAAGAAACTAGTAGATGAATAGATTATTTTCTCTAATTAATAGTGAAGAGATTGGGTTATAGAAACTCTAGATTTTTCATTTAAAAGAAAGTAATTAGTGAAGAGATTGTGTATTAGGTGATTGGAATGACGATGGAGTGGGTGGGAAAGTAACCACTACCTGTTTTACAAGTGAAAGCAAAATAAATCACGGTTAGCTTATAATTTGAAACTTTTCCTTTTTATCTCTTTTACTTTTTCTCTTTAATTTACTTTTCTTCTTTTGGTTTTGGCAGTATGTGCCTCTTTCAGTGTTCTCATTAGCATGAAACAAAATAATAATTTAGAGTATTGTTTGATGAAGAAGAAAATAATCACTTTTATTTAGGTGGGGTAGATGAGGTTTATTACTATAGTTTGATGTGTATGTAAACGCTCATTTATAAAATATGTTATATACATTAAACATTTATATGCATAAAACTATGAGAGTAAAGTTCTAGGTGACTTTATTTCTTATGAGAAATAAAGAGATCTCAAACTCTTTATTAAATAAAAATATCACGTTTTTAAAATTTATGATGTTAGTTTGATATTTATGCATCAAATTTTGTTTAATATACTGGATAAGAATTTAATAAACATAATTATTTTAAAGTTTTATAGAACATATAATTAGGATATTCATTAGCATTTTACTTAGAGGAGATAAATTAGTTCCAACTTTTTCTTTCTCTATGATACCTTTCCCTACAAGTGTTCTTTCCTACAACTTTAATTTTTAACCTCAGTTTAAGAGTTTTATTATTACTCATTTAAAAATAATAATAACACTTTTAGGCTTTACTTATATAGTCTTATTAGACTTTGGTTTTCATTTTAAAATAAATCAAATTAATTTTAGAGAAGTAGAAGTAGAATTGATTTTATTAGGCGTAAAATTTATTATGTTTAAAAAATTATTTATTTGAAATTAAAATTTTTATAGTTTTGAATTTAAATGTAATTTTTAAGTTTAAATTTATTATTCACCTCATTTTACATTAACGTTTTTAAACATTAGTTATTTTATAGTCAAACAGGAAAAGAGATATCTCTTAAAGAACCAATTCTCACAATATTAAATACAATTAGTTCCAATATTTTTTCTTCGTTTGTTATACTTATTAGATACTAATAGATTAACAATATTAAAGACAATTAGTTCCAACATTTTTTCTTCGTTTAGTATACCTATTAGATACTAATAGAGTATTTTAATCAGATGGTTAGTTTTATGTTTTATTATGTTTCATAGTGTACTTGTAGTGGATACAATAGAAGAGACTTTGCTTGCGATATGTAAAATCAGAGGTCTCTCTAAGATTAGTGATATGTGAATAATTAAGTGATGATCTCTATGATTCTTTCCACAATGTATTTATAGTTATTTTGGCATTAATTCATCCTGAATGTCTCAGACCGTTATATCATGTTTTTTATGGTCACTTACTTCCTTGGTCCCTCTTTGTCTAGGATTCAAATGTGTGATTGTTATCCATATATGTTTCATGGTTCGAGATTGAGTCATATTCCTACCTTAAAGATAATTTAATCTCATAACATAATGTCATCTCCCAAGTGTCGAGCACGTACTAGTTATGTTAGATGTCGTCTTCCACCCCTTGTGTTTCCTACAACGTTATTATAAAGTTGACTGAATTTGTTCTCAATACGGATGTAGGAAACTATGTTGATGATGATACAGTGTACTCCAAGAACGAGGAAAGTAAGGGGGCATGCTTTAAGTTTAAGCTTAGGGTCGTGATTTTCATAACAACCCATAGTTCCTCAAGCAAGAGACTTATAAGAAAAGTGTTTTTTTAAGAAAAATATATATTTTTTCATGGTTCTTAAAGCACGAGGCATGTAAGGGCAAAGTGTTTTTTTTAATAAAGCATAATTTTATAGTCCTTTAAGCATGATGTCTATAAAGGTCGCATGTCTAAGGGTGAAGACAAAAAAAAATGGCAGTCCCTAAATGAATGAAATGATTTGTGGGAGAAATGTTTGAAAGTGTTGTAACAATGTTTCCACTTATGGATTTATGATTAGGTTTGATTGTGGCCATACAAACAGATATGATGGTTGAAATCCTAATTAATGAATCTAATTAAGAGACTGGGTATGTTATTAATGACAAAATGATTAAAATACCTTAGGAATGACCATTTAAATTTGAGTCATCCCCAAATTTGTGGACATGCAATTAGAACCGTTGATATTTTTTCATACCAACAATCACTATTAGCTAATGAATAATACTCGGTCTATAGGGGTTTACCTATAATACTACTGTGTTAAATTTCCATTTTATTGCACCTTTTTCCATAATCATTTCACCCAACAATTTTTTATCGTGCCCATATGACAGCTTCTACATCCACGTTTATTATTCCCTTCACATGAAGTATTACCCTAGGTGTTATCTTCTTGTAATTTTTCGCCTTTTTTTTCGCTTTCGTATTTAGCATTTGGTCTTTCTTAGAGATTGTGACGCTAGTGATAATGTGGTGGAGGTTAATACCCGTTAAGGGAAATGGAAATTGTGGTGTTGTTGTTATGAGAGTTTGAGTTGGGAATATGGTAGAGTGAATTAGAGATTTGGTGAAATGGTGATGTTTGAGAGTTATAATAGTATTCCAAATATCTCTAATAGTGAAAAGAATAGTCATAGTTATGTTTTGGTCTATTCTTACCCAATATTAGAGAGACCCATAATGGCAACTTCAGACATGTGCTCAGGTGTCTTCTATAGTGAAGTGGCATGCATTAACTCTTAATAGTTTGGTGATGGTTAAATATTTCTATAAATATTTGTCTATGTCATCCATCGGGAGTGAGCATGATGTTTTGTTGCAGTCCTACATGGATGGTGAGAAGACATGTATAAGGTGTCATCAAGGGGTTGAGGGTGACTATATATATATATATATATATATATATATATATATATATATATATGCAGGTCGCACCTCCTCGAGGTACAGCTTTCTGCCGAGATCCATTGGCATACTAAGGGCTATCAACTGCCTGAATCGTGTACCATACAATGTCCCCTGCCCGACATCCGTCGAGCAGGTTCACAACTTATCACGTTAAGAACTACGTCGGTTATGTCCCCTTTGCTTGACATAACGGCTAGTTACGGGCATCATCGCTTGACCTTGACCTAGTCCGCTCGAACGGCTACATTCACGGGTCCGCATATCTCGGCCCAAATATAGAAACCAATGAGGATCCTCCTAACATCATTATATAAACCCTCATATCTTTTAGGGCAAGGTATCACTTTCTTACACTCAAAACCCGAATATTCACTATCCTCTTTTTTGAACATTTGCTTACTTCAGCATCGGAGTGCCTTGCAGGTACACCACCCCTCCTCAACATCAACTTGCTCGAAGGATCTTCAACAGTTCCGACCGTCTCCGATTCTGATCACTTATTCAGATCAATATATCTTATGAGAATGGTATATTTATATGAGAATGTGATAATTAATCTGCACTATTGAATTTGAAAAAGAATAATTGAGATTAAAATATATTTTTAAAATTTAATTAATCATTCTCATAGGGATAGACCTACGCCTGCCTTTATGTGGGCACTGGCCCCACTTAAATACAAGTTGATATATATTAGAAATATGGTTCTATATATGTGGGCATAGGTTCAACATCTTATACTATAGATAAAGCAAAAAAATCTAAAACTATTAAAAAGCATTCTCATATAGAGATCGGTTAAGATTTCAATTCCTAACGCATTATATTATATCAATAATTTAATAGTTTTAACCTTCATAATTGTGAATAATAAAAATGAGAAAATTAATATTTGGTTTTAAATTATAAAATTTATTGAAAAAAATTATGATGTATGTTTTCACTTAAAAATAATATGTATATTGTTAGTGTTATAAAGTATATATGAAAATTTTACCCCCACTTAATAAATTTTCTGGTCCGTCCCTGATACAACAAATAACGCTTTCTATGACGAATTTTTCACAATGAATGAAACAAAACCGCGGGTACATGTGAATGGAGCGCTTTGTTTTATTTTTAAAAAATAACAATAAATCTTATTAAATCGGCTTTTAATGAAACTTACATAAATAAATGCTCATAGTTTGAGGTTCACTCCTGCTATTTAGTGCTTTATATGGAACCAAAAAGACGTCATTATGTTTGAAAGATTTATGTCAAATATTTTATCTCGGTTGTTTCCAAAACTGAGATAAAAACTCCTTAAATTTTTATTTTTTTGGCAAACAAAAAGGCGCATCTTTTTTATATATATTTTACGTCGACTATTCTACCTCGGATTTTTAGTTTAGCCGAGATAAAGTTTTTATATATGTTTGATTCCCACTTCGTGTTCATCTAATTCATTTTCCAGCCCTAACGATAGAACACTTCTACTCTAAGGATCTCAACCAACAAAAAAACACTTTTACTCCAAAGAGTTTAGCCAACGAAAGAACACTTTTTTCTAGGAGCTTCTCAATATGTTCTTGTTGTTCTTCATTATTGTTGTTCTTCTTCTTGTTGTTGTTGTTAACAAGCGTTATTTCTGTACTATTTTTTATTTTATTTTCATAAGCTTTATGTGATTATGAATCGTAGTTGGATGAAAGCCAATAGATTAATTAGCTAGTATGAGAATGGATTGAAACAATTTCTTGATTTTGCGGGAAAAAAACTTTCTGAAAATAATGGGAGTTTTTGGTGTCTCTATATGAAATTCTATAATACGGATAAACATTCAAGGGATGTTATATTCAATCATTGTGGTTGTAATCTAATTATTCAAAATTAAACAAAATGGGTATGGCATGGTGAATGGTCAAAAAAGTGATCTTTGCCACAAACAGTTGAAGATGGTGAATGTATGAATGATAATCTAGAAGACATTATTTATTATATTGGAGTAGATGCTTTCAAGAAAGTTAGTATGGTAGATACTTTGCGAAAAGATATGGAAGATTCATTGTACCCGGGATGTAAAGGTTTTACAAGACTGTCAGTTGTGTTAAGACTATTTAATCTTAAGGCGAGAGGTGATGGACGGATAAACGTTTCACTGAATTGCTTGAATGGTTGAAATAAATTCAAAAAAAAATTCAGTTTTTTTTTCAAAAAAAAACTTTTTTCACTTTTTTTTCTGGAAAATAAAGTAAAATTTTCAATTTAAACAAAAAAGTTTTTTTCAATTTTTAAAAAAATATTTAAAAAAAATTCAGAATTTAAAAAAATTCACTTTTTGATTTTCAAAAAAAAAATAATTAATTTTCGGTTTTAAAAAAAATAATACAAAAAAAGTTGTTGTTTTAGAAAGAAAATAATAATAACTCAGTTTTTTTTTCAAAAAAATTGTTGTTTAGTTTTTTTCCGAAATAAACAAATAAATTTTTCAGGTTTTAAATAAATCAGTATTTAAAGAAAAAAACAATCAATTTTTTTCAAAAAAAAATAAATTTTGCAATTTATTTTTTTTAAAAAAATCAGTATTTATTTAATCTAAAGAATAATCCATTGAATCATTAAAATGTGGTGGATGGATTTGATCAATCCATTAACCTATTATTTATTTGGTGGATGGATTTGATGAATTTTTTGATTTTTGTTTTTGGAATAACCAAGTTTTAAAAAAAAACGTAAATAACCAACTTTTAAAAAAAATTACGCAAATAACCAACTTTCAGGTTTAATATACAAGCAGGAGCCATCTGAGATGGCCCCTGCATTGATTTTAACAAGCAGGAGCCAACCAACATGGCGCCACCTTGTATTTTTTTTCTTCCTAAAAGCCATCTCAGATGGCGCCTATGTGTAAATCACATGGGAAAAGCCATCTGAGATGGCGCCTATGTGTATTAGGTTAAAAAAATCAATTTAAATTAAAGTGCATGACAATGTTGTGAAATAAAACTTGTATTATAAATTTTCATTACAACGAATAGCAATTACATAAGTTTATTCCCGGCGACCCGGGACTTGTAGATGACCATGGGTTCCACATGCGCGTCCTCTCCTAACTCGTCTGATGCGAGGTTCTGGATCCGGCTGTTGTTGGGTCGATGGCACCTGATCATGGGTTGATGGTTGCTCGTAGTGAATGCGATCAAGATCTATGAATGCCTCAAGATCTGCATTGCTTGTTAACGTGTTCCCATGTTCTCATAGCTTGGTCATTGTGGTGGGGGTTAGGTTCCATTTGGGGACTATAGCAGTCGTCATCCGTATATGTGGATTGTGAATGAGTGGGATAAAAAGTAAATTGGGTGTTTGGAGTCTCGTACCCATATGAATGGTGGGGGGTTTAGTACGGCGATGGTTGGTGGTATGTTGGATTGGTTGGGGAATATTCCTCAGGGAAGCCAGGATCTGGGCTGAGGTGAGATGTTGATGGGCCCATATAGGGGGGTTGGACATATGCTCTTTGTTCGGTGTATTGTACTTGGGTGTGTGGCATATATGAGTATTGGAATTATGGGCCGGACATTTGGTTGGGTTGGTAATCAGGTTAAGGTTGGGGTTGGGATTGAGTGTTGGTGGTTCTGTGTCGTCGGGTTGGTTGGCGGGAGGTTGATGGATGTTGGTAGTGTTGTTGGGTGGTTGTTGGTAGTGTTGTTGGGGTGGTGTTGGTATTGTTGGTGTGGTGGTTGTTGGTGGTGGTGGTGCTGAGGTTGTTGTTGGTATTGTTGTTGAGGTTGAGGTTGTTGTTGGCGGTAGCATTGTCGCGGTTGTTGTTGTGGCTCTGAAGGTTGCCCTCACTGAGTGCGAGGGTCGACCAAATAGCGGGGGTGAGAAACATGTATTTCAGAATTTGTCACTGATCGGTACCAAGCAATGTATTGACGAGAGTGTTGCATAATCTCGTCATCTTCGTAAACGGGAAATTGTAAGATACGGTCTGCTTGGTTTTTCCACATCCTACAATACTCCCTGGTAAAATTTCTCCAATTATCATATCCCCATTGGGCATCAACCCTTCTAAGATGCCAAGGATCCAAACATATCGGATTGCGTGGTATGTCTTGGAACATACCAAACTGCATCTTCACACGGTCGCTGTGGTGCATTTCCATAATGTTAAACCGTATGATTGCAGTCTTCGCAATCCAAACCTCTGCATCATGATCATTGGGTACATGGTCCAAACTCAAGTACGGTCTCCATGTAAACTGTTGATAAAAAAAATGCAGATTAATGATAAATTTTAAAATAATTTGGAGTTAATCGAAATTACGTACATCAGTTGCGCCAAGGTGGTCTATTAGATTACGATATAAGAGAACGTTGTGTCTCAGATTCTTTCCGTAATCCATGCCCGTTACGCTAAACCTATATGAATTAACATTTAATATATTAGGATTTTATATATATGAAAGATATAAATATTTTAATAAATAAGCAATGTAGTTACTTTGTTGCGTATGGAAAACTGAATGGTAGGTCGTTGACGGGATTAAGTGATTGCATTCTCCACCAACCCCATGTTTGAAGTAAGAAAGCACATCCATTAAAAGTTGATGTGTCTTTCATACAGTTCTTACACAAGGAACTGTATAGCTGGGCAAAAATAGCGGAACCCCAACTATATTTTCCTATCTTATTCACGTCCCGAAGTAAACTCAAATACATAAAATTTACACTATTTCTCGTACTTTCGGAGAATAATAAACTACCAAACATTAACATTATATAGTTTCTAGTTTTTATAATTTTTTCTTCCTCAGTGGAATTTTCGTCCAAAACAAGGGAATAATAATGCTCTCTAAGTGTGGATAAAAATATACCTTGGCCTCTTGCACTAGGACCTTCCACCATATCTCTACCCAACAACTCCTCCCATAGAGTGTTTGCTTGTTGGACTGGACCATTAACCGCCTTACCATTGATAGGAAGACCCATCAACATGTAAACGTCCTCTAGTGTGACGGTACATTCACCTATAGGCAGATGGAATGTATGTGTCTCGGGTCTCCACCTTTCGCACAATGCAAGAATAAACTTTGAATCGATTGTGTAGTTGGAGATCTTAATAACATCTCCAAAACCGACACGTTCAAGGTATGGAACGATGAATGGATCGGGAACAACATAATGATGTGAGCGGCATCTAAATTTTTTCGTGTCCTATATATAATGTGAAAATAAATTGTGTAAGAAAGTGTAAACAATATTAAAAACATAATAAAAAAAATGTAAGAAAAAATAAGAATATAACGAACAAAACTTACATAGGTTGCAATGTTTTCCTTTGTTCCTCGGTGAGATTCTCCTAACGTCAAAAGACTCATGATTGAAATTTCTACTGATGATATGAGAATGAGAGAATTGTATTAGAGATAGAGGTAGAGTGAAGAGTGGTGATGGAAAAAATATAAATGAGAAGCCATATTTATAGGCGATTCAGGAAGAGAGGAATAAATGAGGTGGTTGGGCCTTGCATGCATGCATGCCACTTGGCATGGAAGAGCCAAGTGGGATGGCACCTCCTCCTTATTTATGAACTAAGGCGCCATTCAAGATGGCTTGTGACAGGCTAGGTGGAAGCTAGGTTCACCTAGGTGGCAGGTTGCATGCATGTAGACTAGGGTGGCAGCTAGGTGGCAGGCCTAATTATAACTAGGTCTGTAAAAAGCCAAAGGAGATGGCGCATCCCCTTTAAATTTAGACCTAGGCGCCAATCAACTTGGCTTTTTACAGGCCTAGTTATAATTAGACCTTCCACCTAGCTGTCACCCTAGTCTGCATGTAATCATTTGCACCATCTATAAATATCTCACACAAACAAACACTTTCAGACACACAAACATCTCAAACATTCAAATTTCAAACACTCAAACCTAGAAAAAATGTCATCTATACCACAATATATTATCACTGTACATTTCAATGGTGAGACGTACAACAGTGAGGTAGCCGATTTTTTATTCAGAAACACTGAAAATATCTAATTTTGTCTAAATAGCAATGCGAATTTTTCGTATTTCAACAAAAGACTCGAGACCAAACTTCGGCGAGGTCCAACATCACACATTTTCTACCAACATCCTGTTTTTACTGGTGAGAACCAAGTAACATTTTACCAGGTAACTGTTGAAGACGACGAAGATCTGCAAAACATGTTTTGTAATCATAAATATTCTGGGTACGACTCGATTCAGTTGTTTGTTGTGTTCCAGGACACAGAGGGTTGATCCTACGGAGGAGGAACAAGCTAAAGTGGATGTTGCTGACAAAGAAGAGGAAGTTTACGAGATGCAGTTCAACATCATGGTAAATGAAGAATTAGAGGCAGATGAAGAATGCCAACTGCCTCCACATGAGATCTACACACCACCTCCATACATGACCACCCTCAACGTGTGCATAGATGACCCTTCATCTGATATATTCTACAACCCTGAAGTGCAGTCAGATGCAAATTTAAAAGTCAAAGACAAATTTCGTTCAAAAGATGATTGCGTGCGAGCAATAAAAAAGTTTCACATGATAAACAACTATGACTTTCATGTGGATCGAACAAATGCAGAGAGATACAGAATCATTTGTACCCACCCTGAGTGTAACTTCCATCTAACTGCATCGTATAGATTGCAGAGTGATTCTTGGGTGATAGGTTCTATGACGGAACACACTTGTGTTAATTCCACACAATCACAGGATCACCGTAAATTGAGTTATGATCTCATTTGTCAAGAAATCTTACCTCTTGTTAGTTGAGATCCTTCATTGAAGGTGAAAACAATAATATCTCACATCACTACAACATACAACTATACCCCCTCGTATAAAAAGCCCTGGTTAGCAAAAAACAAGGCTATTGAGAAAATCTACGGAAACTGGGAGGGTTCGTACAAAAAGTTACCTCGCTACATGAATGCACTGCGAACGTATGCTCCTGGAACAGTTTATGTTCTAGAGACGACGCCGACGTTTGCCCAAGACGATACCTGTGCCAGCGGACATGGTATATTCATTAGACTTTTCTGGGCTTTTCGACCTTGCATCACTAGGTTTGTACACTGCAAACCTATCATACAGATAGACGGGACATGGCTGTACGGGAAATACAAGGGCATCCTACTAATGGTTGTGGCACAGGATGGCAACAATAACGTGTTCCCAATCGCCTATGCTCTTGTAGAGGCAGAGACTGGAGCAGCTTGGAGTTTCTTCCTAAAGAATCTTCGAACACACGTAGCACCACAACGTGATCTTTGTCTAATTTCTGACAGACATACCTCAATTGATAATGCGTACAACAATCCTGCCAACGGTTGGCACGACCCACCGTCTACACATGTTTATTGCGCAAGACATATCGTTCAAAATTTCATGCGCGAGATCAAAGATAAGCGTCTTCAGAAAACAATTATTAATGCAGCGTACACGCTAATACGGCCAGGTTTTACATATTATCGTAGTCAGATCAGAATGGAAAACCCAGATGTAGGTGCGTGGGTTGATAATCTGCAAGTGGAAAAATGGACACGGTCATACGACAATGGAGTGTGTTGGGGCCACATGATAACAAATCTAGTCGAATCAATGAATGACGTCTTCAAAGGAATAAGAGCACTCTCAATAACTGTTTTGGTGAGTACAACATATTTTAGAATGGTCTCCTTGTTTGCAGAGATAGGTGAAAAATGGAACGCGGTGGTACAATCCGGACAAGTGTGGAGTGAAAGCTGCCTGAAATTTATTAAGGTCGAAAGTGCCAAAGATAGCACTCATCTAGTTACAAGATTCGACAGACATAACCATAACTTCATTGTCAAAGAGACAATCGACCACAATGAGGGTTTGCATAGACAAGAGTACAGGGTTAAACTACCATCTCGTTGGTGCGATTGTGGAAAATTTTAGGCCTTTCGAATGCCCTGCTCTCATGTCATTGCGGCGTGTGCACATGTTCATCAAGATGCACTAGTACTTCTTTCTCCAATTTACAAGTCTGAGACCTTGCTCAACGTATACAACAATGCCTTGAACCAAGAGCAAAACTAGATTATTGGCTGCGTCGAAGGGAAGTAGTTTGGCATAACAGTCAAATACGGAGAAATAAAAAGGGTCGTCCCAAGAGCAAACGTATAAAAACTGAAATGGACGACGTTGATAAACTAGAAAAAAAGTGTGGTCTATGTCGTCAACTCGGACACAATCGAAAAAATTGTCCCCAACGTGCTACAAGCTCAACATCCTAAAATTTGTATTTCATTTATCTGCACTTTTTAATATTGTAACAAATCTTCTTCTTTCCATTAATAGCATTTCTTACAAACACCAATACGCAGACAACAAAATAAAAACTACACGATTAAAAAAACAACATGAAAATGAAACATCAACAACACAAAAAATTATTTAAGACACTACAACCGTCAAAACAATCTCATCGGAACCATACATCATTGCAATAACGTCGACGTCTGTTTTGACTTCCTCCAACCAAATTCGAGGTTGACCAGTTGTGAAGTTCATGGTTGTTCTCTTCCTCTGGATCCTTCTAATTTCTTCACCAACTTCTATTTCTCCCTCTAACCAACGCATCAACTCTTTTTTCAGTTTAGCCATGGTAAATATGTGCCAAATTTTCATTTTCATTGGAGGTTTTGAGATCGAGGATGTATGGAGATGTCATGATAGAAAAATAAGAGAGAGTAACAGAGAATATGAGAGAATATGAGATGAGAAGTTGAAAAAATGTAAAAAATGAAGTAGGGATGGGTGTTTATTTATAAATAAATTAATACACGTAGGAGCCATCTGAAATGGCTCCTACATGTAAACAACAAGGAGGAGGCGCCATCCTAGATGGCTTTTTCATGAGGAGGAGCCACATGGGATGGCGCCTATGTGTGTTCTTTAAGTGCAAAAGCCATCTTAGATGGCTCCTATGTGTTATTTAGTCCTGAAAGTTGGTTATTTGCGTAAAATTTTTTAAAAGTTGGTTATTTACATAAATTTTTTTAAAAAGTTGGTTATTCCAAAAAAAAATCGAATTTTTTAATGGATGGATTGAATGAATTTTGTTTTAATGGATTTAATTGTCACCCCTAGCTACAAATAGAAGGACAATGGTGTTAATGAAGATGATTATGCAACAAGCAAGGTTGTTCTTGTCAAGTTGATGTGGTACCTATCAATAATTCCAAGGTTCGAGAGATTGTTTGCTAATGTTAGTGGCGCAAGGAATACTAGATGGCATACAGATGAAAGAGTGTGATGAAAAAATTCGCCATGTAGCTGATTCATTGCTACAATCATCTTGTACCAGTTAGAGATGTTTTTCCCTCCATCATTCTTTGACATTATGGTTCACTTAGTTGTTCATCTAGTAATGGAGATTGGAATTTGTGATCTAGTTTATTTGCGGTGGATGTACCCGGTCGAGCGTTACATGAAAATTTTCAAAAGGTATACAAAGAATCATCACCATCCATAAGCTTCGATCGTAGAAAGGGACATCACAAAAGAAGTTATTGAGTTTTGTATAATGAACAGTTAGCTTGCAAGTAAAACTGAGAGATGATGCAGAGGCATATGAGATTGTCCATTTTCATGCATGATTCCATGCACCAGTTGTACCATAAGTAGTGTAACCTACAGAAGGTTCCTTCTTTTCCCACTCTGGAAAAGTATATGGTATGTCCTAGATGGCCTGAGGCTAGACCATTCTTTCAAGAGGGGGCATCTATTGAGGATGCCGGTGACGATGTTGATTATGATGCTCAAGAGGGGAGCGATGTGGAGTGATGATTTATGGTTTGGTTGCACCGTTGATGTTTATTATTTATGTTTTCATTGTTTTTGTATTTTGTTAAAACTTATTAGTTTGGGTTTTATGTTGTTTTGTTTAGTTGTATTTTGATTTCATCCTCTTAAGGATGTGATATTGATACTTTAGGAGGAATTTCATATCATGGATAATATTTTGGTACACCACTTTGAGGTGTTTATGTTTTAATTTTAATGCATTATGTTGACCAAGTTTTAATTATTTTTAGATTTGTTTATTCTTTGAAAAAAATATTAAAAATAAAAAGAGAAAGCTTGATGTTTTGTTCCTAAGTTTGATAATTTTGAAGGAACCAAGTGAACTTGTCAAGATGTGGTTCAACTTTTAATTGAGTGGTGATGATATGAATTAAATTGAGGTAACAACTTCAAGGTACATTTTTATAGCTTTTTAAACTTAGAATAAATATTAAACTTGTGGTTTGGGCATAATGTCATATCATTAATTATTTTTCAATACATGTCAAATGTGAATCACTTTAGAACTTAGTCTTGTGTGAGGTAGCTTTCTTTTATGCACTAAATACGGGAAATCAACATTCTTGTTAACTCGATCTTATGATGTTTAATCATGCATGTGTGTTTACGTGTGTGAAAGTTTGAAAAGGATCAAAGCAATTTTTGTTTATTGAGAAAAACCACTTAAACCAAATGAATATCAATCTACCTTGAGAAAGTGTGATCACTTATTAACCCCATTTTAGTCTTTCTATCAAGATCCTTTTGATAGTTGAATTGTGTGAATATTGTAAATGAATAACATACTAACTCTAGCATTTATTGTGCTAATTTTACTTTAATGCAATTTAAATTATGTCATTTACTTTATGCCTTTACTTTCATGCCATTTATTTTAGTGTCTTTATCATTCATGTCATTTTATCTTCTTGTTCTTTACTTTATGATATTTTCCCTTTGCTCACTTGAGCATTTTATCTTTATGTTCTTTTTCTTTTGCTCACTTGAGCATTTTATTTTTGTGTTATTCTTCTTTTACTCATTTGAGCTTTCTTTTTTTTCTTTAAAGACATTAATAATCAACTTGACCATTAAAATACTTAAGGATCTCTTTCGACTATGGTTAATATTCCTTTGCATATTGGAGTATTTGTATCCTTGGACTTAGGATAGGACCTTGTTACTTGGAGACCTTTGGACCTAGAGATTATGTTATTATTTTCTCGGTGTATTAGGAAAAAAAATTGTGCAGGTGTTACTTTAAAATTTTATTTGATTCAAGAATAATTCATCTGAGACATTAAGTTCATATGATACATTCCAAGTCATATGTATCTTTTTAGATTCATCTAATGCAAGCTTGCATCTAAGGCACTTTTATTTCATCTTATGCTTCACTTCACTTCAAACTTTTTCCACTTTTGGCCTTTTATTTTAAAACTTTTTTCCTTAAAGATTATATATGAGTCATCTATGGTCTAGATATAATTCGTCCATGCCCATAATATTTATTGATATGATGTTGAATCTTTTCCACTTGAAGGGGTAGTGGTATACTTGTGGAGTTATCCAATTTGGAGTCATTCTTTCACTTGTGATGCAAAGGTCTATCATTCACATATTTATGGATATTTGATTGAGTATTCTCCCTAAGATGACAAAATGTCTCTTCTCTTAAAATTAACCAACACACAAACTTTTAAACCTTTTTAGAAGAACTACGTGGTTCTAATTTCATCATTACATATTGGTGGTACGTAGGCACGAGGCTCGCGAAGTCTTGCCGAATTAAAATGTTAAAAACCATTTCATTTTTTATCTTCACAAACTTTTTGCAAACAACTCTTTTTAAGCCAAAATATACATATTTTCAAAGAGGTTCCTGTGGAGTACCGTAGATGTTTAGGGTGCTAATATATTCCTTTTGCATAAACAACCCATGTACCTAGATATTTGTTTTATTAGTTTTTCTTTAAAAACTTTTGTGAGTTTTATTCGCTCTTTTCCATTTCCTTTGGAAACAATAAACTGCGGTGGAGACTTTCACTTTGTGAGTCAAGTTAATCAATAGATTAATCTCAACTTTCTAGGTTTCAAGGTTGACATATCCATGGTCAGTTGAGGAAATTGGTTTATGCGTCAATTGGAGGATTTGGATCCTCCATTATTATATTAATTTTCTTATTTAGCTCACTTTTTTGCATTACTCTTCTTGCCTTTTACATATCTTTCTTCCCTCTCCATTAATTATTTCATTGAATTAATTGGATTTTGGGTAATGGAATTAGTGTAAACAGCTACCTTTTTCCCACATTTTTTATTCTTGATGACCAAGTTAAATAATTTGAAATGCTTTGATGATTGGAAATTTTGAATTTCAAAGTTGACCAAAAAAAAGTCAAAGTTTGACTAATCTTGACAGTTGACTTCTTGTTAGATGATTCAAAATTTCACGATCAATCAACCATGGCATTAGAGATGTTTTGAACCAAGAAACTAGGTCAAGATATTGCATTGGTGATCTTGAGATCATGCTCCAAGAAATTGGGTCATGCATTGAGCCAAAAGTCAATGATGCACCATCCTTGATCAAAACCCTAATTTGGTCGATTCATGGTTGATTTTGAGGAAATCATGGGAATTTGAGGATCAAATATTGATGATTGATGAAGATAGATCAATTGAGATGGATGGAGATCCAAACCCTAATTGATCACATCTTGTACTGATGAATGATTTTGATTCCAAACCCTAATTTGGCTCAAGAAGCAAACACGCAAGCTATCTTCTTTTGCCATTTGTCAGTGATGCAATGATGTATATGTGAAGGATATGATATGGTATCTTAGGTCAAAAATTGGGGTATGACATATGGGAATGAGGAACTTCAGAAATATGAATTAAGAAGGGTATTAGATGTGTAATTCTATTTTCAACATGTGGTTATTGATAGTTCGGGATGTGGTTACTGATAGATCAGCATATAGTTATTGATTGTTTAACATGTATTGGTAGTTCAGCATGTAGTTAATGATAGTTCAACATGTGATTATTGATAGTTCAGCATGTGGTTGTTAACTAGAAGTTAGTCAGTTAGTAGTATGATTATAATGATGTAACTCATGTTTGTAAAAATTTCAATTCCATTTTAATAATACTTCTCTCTCAATTGCTCTTTACTCTTTTCTATTTTTCTTCACTTTGCAAATAACTTATAATTCAAATTATTCGACAAGTTATATATGGTTGAGATTTAGGGAAAAATCAATAGTTATAATTAATTTGAAATTGATTAATTTAATTAAGCAAATTATTTTAGTACAACGATCTTATTTATACTACTAACTTCTTTCAAATTTTTGCTAACTATATTGAGAATTAACTGACCAAATTATGAATTAAGTACCATAATGTAGAGGAAATAAAAGCCAGTATTATCTTAATATCATTGTGGCTTTTTCGAAACCATAATGAATCACCTTAATTTTTAAGGGGATTTTTTAACCCACCTCATACTTTTTTTACGCACCACGTGAAATTTCACAAATGCCCCTCAAAACTGAAAGTATACTTCCGGTTCGCACCATGTCATATATAAAATACGTTGAAATGGTTGAGTGCAAACTGGAAGCATACTTCTGGTTCTAAACCGTATGTATACTTTCAGTTTCTGAACGCACTTAATGGCACCATGCCTTTTCCCCTCCCATTACAACAACATTTTTAAAAAACAAAACACAACTCTCTAAAATCCTTCTTCCAAAAACCAATTTTTTTGTCAAAAAATTAACATAAATCATCAAACATTGGATACATATAGCATTCTAACGGAATCAATCAAGCAAAATCAACATCAATCAATTAAGTAGGTTGTTTTTCAAATTTATAGAGTTTATGTAATTTCTACACAAATTAGTGAAATAGAGTTCTAAGTGTGATATTATAGTTAGTTTCCATCATTAGGAGTCATTAGATAACTGTTTGTAAATTTTATTTGATGTTCAAAGCATTATTTTTAGCACATTTGGGGGATTGGGACGCTGGTTTTCGCTATTTTGTTATCACAGTAGGAACTGGAACTACCTATTTAATTTTATTATTTTAGGGATAAATCCTACAACACTTAGCCGCATCTCAGGATGGTCACTTGCTACGGGTTATACTGAAGATAAGTCGCGTTCCTGTGCACACGAGCCGCTTAGAGGAAACCATGTGATCGATCCGTTTCAGGTTTACCTGGACCGACTAGTGCATGAGTACATTCACTTCAGTTCATACGTTGACCACCGTGAGACGATACCGTTTGATGAGGATTCGTTGTTTACAGGTTGGTTGGCATGTGCGACTCGCAAGACTGCTCCTTATATGCATGAGCGAGTGATGCGTCAATTTGGATTTACCCAGACCATTTCTCGGAATCCTATTGTATTTGCTCCTCCGATAGTGAAGCGGGGGTACATGGATGTTTTGTTTGATGATTTTGAGAATCATCTTGTTCCTAATGAGGCCAGGAGTATTGTGGTTCTAGACGAATGGAGTTACGAGTACGGTTACATGATATGGTTCTTCAAGGTGTCTCATTCGTACATGGTAGAGATGCTCTAGGGAACCCACATAGGCCAGTTCATCAGGAGATCCTAGAGGAGGAGCGGGTTAAGAGGGATCATGCTTATGACGTCTTTCCTAGGTGTCATCGTATCATGGAGCTTGTGCGGAATAGAATTGACAAAGGATTGTTTCTTGACGGATCTGATGTTAGAGGTGTTTTGGAGGCCATCATGACGAAGGCTCTGAGTGCTCTGTCATACAGGAGGCAACAGAGGGACACCCCGAGGGTGACATACTAACTCATCATCCGACATACCCAATAGTTTATGCTGATGATGCACTTGTATTTTGATTTTAGTTTTTTGGTCTTGTATTGTATCGTATTTGTATTACTATTTGTGTTACTTGGATTGCATTTCAGATACTTGGATTATATTGATACGCTTGGAACATATTTGGATTACTTGCATTTTGGTCTTTTGTTCAATTTCTAATTTGTATTATTTCTCTAATTATTGTTTTTGTTCAATTTTATGCTACTGTCATGCTCAGAACATGAAATATACTTCCGATTTAGAATCGATAATATATATTTGATTTTAGCATAAATATTTCATAAAATAATTCGTACCAAAAACAGTCTTCCTATTTTAGAGAGAGATTATAAAAAAAATTATAGAATTTAATTTCCCACCGGCTTTAAAAAAATCCCATTTTTTAAATCCTCATAGTGTAGCTTTTGAAAAATTACAATATTACACTGAATCACCGTAATTTTGACGAATGTACATTAATACCATACATGTAATAGATCGATTGACACATTTAAAAGATGAAACCGCCAAATAAAATAATCAAATATGTAAATTGCAAAAATTTATTTGTCAACGAAATTTAAATATAAAAGATAATCCCGATATCCCTAATGAAAATATCACAAACACTAAATTTTATTTTATTTTTGGTATTAATAGAATAGTAGTTAAACCAAATCTGTATTGTTAGCAGGTGGGTTTATCAAAAGGGCATATAGCCTCCATTTTTAAGCAATTCTTGCCCGTTGTAGTTATTCTAGAACTAGAAGGTACACAATAATCAACCAAATAATTGTACTTAAACAATTAATAAACTTTACTTAAAGAACGAATCTTTCAGATAAAACAAAAAGAAACCAAAATTTAAATCCCACGTGAAAAAATTATTTACCTCACGGTTGAACTTCGGATTACCAGAACTAGAGAATTAATGCCTAGTACCAAGAACAAAAAAGTTCGCATAACCCTATATCAATGCTCCTCTTAGCACTTAAAATTGATTCTTCTAGTGATAAGATACTTATTCATTTTTGTTACAGGTTGTCTAAAATCTCAATATTGATTATTCAATAGTAATACTCATGTTGGATTGCTTTATACTTAATTTGAGTGGTGGCAAGTGATCCAGGTGCTTCATTATAGAAAACCAATCAAAAGGTTTTTTCAAACTTATTGTGTAGAGTAGACCCTCAAGAATGACATTTTAAATACAAACTACAGGTCATATTCATGATTGCTGGCCACCCTGTTTCCTCCAATGAATATCACAATTCCTTCTGCAGTTCAAATAATTGAGCTTCTCAACCATTGAATTGAATCTATAATAATTGAAAGTAGGTGAGTGAATTACAGTGTGAATTTCATGAAGTGGAGTTAAGATCAAACATCTATAAACTATGAAAGTTAAGAGAGAAAATTAGTAAAGTGATTGATCTATAACCTATGAAAGTTAAGAGAGAAAATTAGTAAAGTGAATGATCAATCATGCAGTATGTGATAGTTATATTCCAACCACAATACAGATGCTGCTTTCACTCAGTTCCGGTTTGTTGTCATTTACTACATTTGAACTGTCCAGCAAAAATTAATTAGTTGTTTAGACTGAAATTTCAATGGCTTGTCTGGTCAGTTTCAAATGAGAGGATGATAAAAAATCATGCAGCATTGACGGGACATGTGGTTATTCCTAATAATGCAAATTTTTTCCGGATCTAGAAAGATAATGGCCCTAATAGTGCAGATTATTCTTCCACTAAAATTTGAGCAA
Source organism: Vicia sativa (assembly GCA_021764765.1). Taxonomy (NCBI): domain Eukaryota; kingdom Viridiplantae; phylum Streptophyta; class Magnoliopsida; order Fabales; family Fabaceae; genus Vicia; species Vicia sativa. Next base: position 227,616,685 of record CM038792.1, read on the forward strand.
GTAAAATACTAAAATCTACAACTACTAGTATATATCAGATAAACAAAACCTGCACAATTAAGACTTTGAAAGAGTCAATACATGCACAAAATCCATTGAACTTGTGAATTTACTAAATGCGATTCAAAGAAACTGAAAATCTTGAAGGAGACTGCACCAGAAACGTAATTTATATATCTATCAAATATCAATCAACGGTAGGCATAGGTAAACCACAGCTAAGTAAAAAAACACCATAAATCTTTGGCTCAATATGTGGTGCATATAACGGCAATTTAAAAATCTCAATCATCGCAATGTATTTACAGAAGAAAATGGCATGCAAACCAGAAAATAATGAAGTGCACTAACTGATGTACGTGTCATGAAACAAGACCTTCCCGTGCAATACTGGTCACACGAAGTACAGCTTGAGCACTTAACGGAGAAAGATTTGACTGACAGAAGTTTTCCCAAGATTCGTATCGGTATCTGGATCTTCAGTTACTGTCTCAGTCTTAGGATCCTCAGATACTGTCACGGTCTTGGGATCCTCGGATACTGTTTCGGTCTTGGGATCCTCGGATACTGTCCCAGTCTTAGGATCCTCAGATGCTGTCTCAATCTTAGGATCCTCGGATGCTGTCTCAGTCTCTGGATCCTTAGATACGGCTGCTGCTGGCATGACATTGTGAAATTTCTTGTAAACATTTTGAAGCTCAAGAATTAGGGTTCGAGCTGCTTCTCTGGACTCAGGAAGTTGGTCACTCAACTGGGATGCAGCTACTTGAATCAATTTGTCAATGCCATATGTCTTTATGCCTTCTGCACCCTATCCAAACAAAAGAGAAAATATTAATGCTCAACATTTAGACACAATAATAGGCTGGCCGTATTGATTGTATTTTCAAGCTTAACTAGAAAGGGCATGCAACAAAACAAAAGTGCAACTGTGGTTTAAATCATTTTGGAAAAACCCTACCCTACCCTTCGACAGAACTTTGATAGAGAATATCAAATAATTTGAAAAATAGCTTATAAAATCTCAGATCTTATCCTAAAGATTATCTTAGAACTAGTTTACCCTCCTCCTTTATCTAAAACCCTACCTGTATCTTCAATAAAGGTCTTGATCATTTTACACAATGCTACAACCCTACCTATATCTTCAATAAAGGCCTTGATCATTTTACACAATACTACAAATCAATAAAAAAAATAGCAATAACATATAACTAAGCTCTTTATGCAGATAAATTATAAGGAATTGTATTGATACAAATATAATTACTAATATGACCTGAAGCAAACAGACTGAATTATTTTTAAACAAAACAACATAGTTATAGATATAGACATGCACTGATAGAGAGAGCAGTGCATGATAGAACAGTTTCAGAGCATTGCATGATAGAACAGTTTCAGAGCATTGCATGATAGAACAGAATAGATATAAGGTCATTATTACTAGCAGGTTAAACAGATAACCAATAACCTTGAAAATAATGCAAGTCCCCAAAAATAAATTAATATTTTTGGGGCATGTCATTGATCACTTTAGACCTCTGATTTTTGATTCATCACAAAATATTCTTCTATTCTGTTTTCCTATGTTCGGAAGTATAATATATCAACAAAAATACATATATGATCATGATAAACCATTCCCAAATTAAATACAGACATAAGAAGTTTTCTTACATAATTTGGGATTGAAGAAACTTTTATAAATTCAGTCAGATGTCCAAAACAAACGTAAAAATTTATGGAATTTAAAAGTTAATAGTGCCCGATCTTTTCTCCCTGCATCATTAATTTGCTACCTAAAATCTTGGTTTAGTTACTTTTCTATTTGCAGCAAAGAAAATCATTTCATAGGACACAATTCTAGAAATAATTGTAAAGTACAAGAGACAATATTAACAGTCATCAATATGAGTAAAAGTCATAAAGGTTACTCATACCAGTAGTGGAACACTTCGAGAAAAGCACATTGATGCCTTAGCACGAACACGGGGATGCTTGTGCTTAAGGTATGGTTGCAGTTTTGGCAACAATGAAATAGGGGAAATCCAAGTAGTCATTGATATCAAGGCTTTTTCTGCTGCTTCACATACAAAGCGTTTGTCCTGCGAAGACTTGAGAAGAAGCTGTAATAGCTGCATCCACCATATGGAACACGTCAATTTACTATCAGAAGTGTATAATGAGATTCCATAATGCTTAAGGGAGCAAATTAATGAGTAAACATTAGGAATTCTGACTTACCAGAGGATCCAGTGAATCTATTATAAGATCACTATATGCACAGAAAATGTCAGCAGATGTCATAACAGCTGTTTTGATAACAGCACTCCTAGGACTTTTCAGGGCCTTAGCAATATGTGTAATCACACTCCCCCTGTTTATTAAATAGCATATGGAAAAATTTATATTTAATGAAACCAAACAAAAATCATAATGTATAACGCAATGATATTTCAACAAAATACCATGTTTCACTCAGAAATCATTAAGAAAAAGTTCAGTACTTACAGAATATCAAGCATTGCTTCCTTATGAAATATAGACAAGCGGCGTACATTATTTAGAGTATCACAGACCAGGACCCAGTCCTTTGAGTCAAGTGCAGCTAAGAGGGTCTGTAAGAAACCAATAACTAATAACTAGGCTGACATAACGTAGGTGTTGAATTCATGTTATATAAAGCTAAAAAACAAGTTAAATGAATAAAAAGAATGGGGAAAAAACCAAACGCCCATGGTATACTAATTTTAACAGTAATCACCTATTCAAACCCATCTAGTCCCATACCCAAAAAAGATGAATAAAATAATACCTTAAGACAAGTATCAATATCTTCTACATCGTTCAACTTCTCAGAATCAATGTATTCTATTTCTACAATTCCAACCTCTACAACAGAATCTACAGGGACAGCCTGATTTCCATTTATATGAGGGGAAACCAAAGCGGAACCATTTTTCTTCTTTTGACATTCTTCAATATTTTCACTAGCATTGTCAACCGGAGTCTTTGTCAAACACGTCTTACCAGAGCCCTCGCTCTTCCTTTCAGTTACAGGAATGGTATTGAGGTCCTTAAGTGCTGTCTTGGACATCCTTCTCAACTATAATCTGATATCAAAAACAAAGACAGTCAACCAAATTCAATACTAACAGCCATTCAAACCACCATTTATTTAACTTCTGAAAGAAAAAAAGTACAGTGAAATGATAAATTGGATTTTTAAAACAAAAACAAAACTTTTAAGTCAAGATCTGAACTCTGACAAAAAATAAGCAATCACCAGAGAGAAAAATTAGCACCATAGAACAAAAAATGAATTAAACACTATTTGTTTTTCATATCTCTCCAAATTACAATTAAAACACCATTACTCTTATTTCCTGAGCTTCAATTCAATTTCTGGCAAACACAGACACATACATTTATATTGAATTTCCATGATAAACAATTACTGCAAAAGTCATTTCAAAATTCCAACCTTAGAGCTGAACTTCCACTTCAAATACAACATTCTTAAGTCAAGATCTAAACTCTCAACAACAAATAAACAATCACGAAAATAACCTTGACAAACCCCATAACAAAAATTGATTCATCCACTACTAGCTTTCCATATCTCATCAAATCACAAATTCACAATTACAACACCATTGATCTTTACTTCCTAGCTTTCAATCTCAGATGGCGCGAACGCAAACACAAACACATTGAAACTTCAAAGAAACTCAATGATTGCAAAAACCAATTCCAATCTTAGAACTGAAATTCCACTTCAAACACAACACTGAAAATCAGATACACTTCAAAATCACAATTCACAAGCATTATTACACATGATTAACAATACTACAACTCAAAAACAAAACCGATTAAATCACAATTCACAAACTAAAAACACACATAACCGATTTAAAAAAAAAAATCAACAGATTCAGTGCAAAATCGAAGCAACTCCGTAACAAAACCGAATCTCACAAAAAAAAAATTATCAAAAAAAAAAAAAAAAATCGGTACTACACAATTTCAAAACGAAACAACAAGATCTCAGCATGAATTACAGCAAAGAATCAAAATCAGCTTGAACAATCACACTAACATTCCAATCCTAAATCGTAAAACTACAAGCAAGAAGCATGAAGCACTCGATTCGAAATTCAGAGAAATTGCAAATCGCAGTGAATCGTACGGATCAGAAACGAAAATGGATATAGAGAGAGAGAGTAAGAGAGAGAAAGTACCGGATGAAGAAAATGCAGAGAGAGGGAGTTGAAAAGAGTGAGTCAAGACGGAGTATAGAGTGAAGAAATGAAATAGAAAAGAGTGGGATTTGAGTATATTTTAGAGTAACCGACGAGTGAGGAGAAGAGAAGAGAAGAGGGATAAAACGACGGCGTATTAAGTGGAAACGGACCAAAGCCGGCAAAATTAGAGGGTTAAAATAATAAATATGGGTTTTTTGACATTTGCATGTGAATCTCATATGGGTACCAGCGGAATCAGGTGAACTAATTTATTGAGCATTTCTTTTTTCTTTATTTAAAAAATCAATCATATGTTAGATTGATGGTTTATATTGGATGACACTTGTAAAACTATTTTATATTATTAGTGTATATCTCTTATATTCGTTGTAATGAGAAAAAGTGAGTGAAAATATTTTTACACTATCCATCAATTATTAACATATATTCAATTAAATCACTTTATTTTATATTAATAACATGATAAACTAATAATAGTTTTACTAGTAATAGTTTTTTATTTAAGATAAAATTATTTTAAACTATAATGCATATTCATTACACCCATTTGTAATTAGGTGGTTACTCTGAATGTTATTATTGTTGCCATTTGTTTTGTTATTATTTTTAATCGCGCAATCTTTACCTCGTCATAAATTGTTTCATTCAAATTTTGAAATTGGTTTTGATTAGTATATTGTTGAATGTTAATTTTGAAATTAGGTGTTTCTCCAACAATCAATGACCCTCCAACACAAGAAAGAAAGGTGCAAGTTTTGAGTTTTGAAATAATTGCTTTATCGTTTTAGATAGAGATTGGTTAATTAATTGATTGATTAATGATTTGATGACATTTGTTCAACAATATCTATTTAATTGTCTTCGTAACATAAAAATTTTGTTTTTATTTAAAAAATTTAAATCAATTAGTATTCATTTTTAATTATTAATTTGCTAATACCATTTTAAATTACTTATTATAAAGAAAAGAAAAAATATTACCAATTGAGTTGACAAAATATTATTTTAATTTATAATTCACTTTGTTATATGGACAGAACGGTTATAGTACTTGTTTTCATATGTGTAATTTGAAAATATCTTGATAGTCAAGCTGATACTTGTGTGGATATCAACTTATTATTTTTATTCAAAATTAGTTTGGATGTTGTAGTGATAATCTTGCGATCCGTGAATCGCATTGGAGCGCTTCATGTCATTGCATCAATGATTTGCACTAATAGTTATGTTTCTAGTACGAAATAGTGACGTCGTTATAGAATTTACTCGATTCTTTTGAATTTCCTTAGTCAAATATCTGATTTGATCAAATTTGTTTTGGTTCAATCAGATCTCCTTCAATTCAAACCTCAATCGCTTTGATTGATACGCTAAGATGTAAGTAATCTCGAATCTCCTACCAAAAGATCCTTCAAAATTCTCCAGATCAAGTTCTTAGTCAACTTTTGTCGTAGGCAATATCGGTGAAGACCAGTTCTGACAAACAGAGTCTCCTCCTTTAGGATCCGGAAAATTTGTCTCCTTCAGAAAGAGCGAGTTGATAGACCAACCATAAGCTTCAAGATCATGAAAAAATGGACGGAATTACCAATGTTACTCTTTCACTAATCATCACAGCTACCATCACTAATCATTATATTTTGGGATCTTCTTAGATGATGGAAGTTCTTTGGGAGAAGGGAATAACAAGAGGACACTAGATATTTATTTCTTTGTTGTTCTATGTGAAAGTATCTAAAACTCCATCCTCGATCAGCCATTTTTGGTAGCCATATACATTGTGGTTTTTCCCGTACACCGGAATAAAAAATACAACAATGATTGTAGCATAATTGTTATAATCAAAGTCGATATTCATATAGCTCTTCTGATAAAGGATTAAATATTGGATAATCCCTTGACAGTTGTGATCATCCCCGAAGGAAAAGTTGAGGAAGCCAACAAAGTGATGGATATAGTTGACCTTGATGCTTGCAAAGAAGAAACACCGATAGTAGACGAGTTAAGCCCCTTGATCGGGATCAGAGTAAGGTTTTAAGACCTGTTTTGGAGGGAGACTGTGAGATCGTCCAATAAGAGATAATTTGATGAGGTCGATAAGGATAAGAGTCAATCTTCCAAATAAAGTAAAGGAAAGATTAGTTAAATGGTTGAGAGCCAACGCCGATCTATTCGCCATTTTCCTTACAATAAACCTAGCATAAATCCTAGTTTGGCATATTACCAGCAGAACATTGATCCTAATGCATGATATATTGAAGGAGAATGTGAAAGTCTCATGATAAGGAAGAGGCAACAACAAAGGCATTCCAAGGTCTTGGAAGTTAGTTTCATCTCCGAAATTAAATACACGGGGGAGAGGGATATCTAATGTAGTGTTGGTCATGAAAGCCTTGAGAAAAATGCAAAATATGTGTCGGTTATATTGATATGAACAAAGCATGTCCTAAGGACATGTGTCTACTCCCGAGAATAGACAAGTTAGTTAACAACTCAGTTGAATGCAAACCCATATCCTTTATGGACACATAATCTGGCTATAACCAAATACCAATGTACAAGTCGGACATAAGGAAGATTATTTTCATGATCGAGTAGGCTAACTACCAATACAATTTAATACCCTTTAGTTTGAAAAATGCATGAGCAACATACCAAAGGATGATGAATAAAGGTTTCAATGAAGAAAAATATGAAAAATTTAAGGTGTATATGGATTGGTCTTCAAGACCAACGAAGAAGGGTTACATGACCAATACCTCGCTTGGCCTTTCTTAAGAGTATGATAGTATAATAGGAGTCTCAATCCAGAAAAGTGCATATTCGACTTGAGTTTCATCATGTCTGTGGGTTTTATCTGATGAAAAAGGCATAGAAGCAAATATGCATAAGTCGAGATGATCATTCGATGATGGCACCTACAATAAATAATGAAGTTGTGAAACTTAACAGATGCTAAAAGCTTTAAACTATTTCATTACAAAGTTAGCAAAAAATGCTATATCCCTTTACAAGGTGTTTGTGATACGGTGGGAGAACCGACTTGTTTATTTTATGCTTTATTGCAAATGTTATGGATAGCAAGAGTCGCCACCGACTTTTCTTTTATCCAATTAAGGAAGACGAAAAGAACAGAAAAGACCTTCGTTAGATTCGAGTAAAGGAGATTATGAAAAGGGAAGGTATTAGCACCATTTTCATCCGTAGTTATCTACGGCTCTTAATTGCTTAGCTCACTTTATAAATTGCTTTCTGTGTGTGTGTTTGAAAAAATATTTTTTGAAAAGGCATTTCACTTTGACTTCGTAATGATTCTCGCTGGAATGTATACGAAGTGTTTGGAAATGTTTTTGTTTTGGAAAAGTGTTTAACTTTGTAACGATTCACGCTAGAATGTATACAAAGTGTTTGAAAAGTTTTAAAAATAGTGTGAGGTGTGAAAAGTATTTTTGAATTGATTGGAGCAAGCAAAAGAGTCTTATTACCTACTCAGAATGGTTGTTTCCATGTTATTTTGCCTCCTTTAGGGTAGCGTTATCCATACCATTAATTGGTAGGTAACTCTATCCGTTGGATGTAAAGGGACATTCGAAGGGTCATCGTATGGTCATAGAAGGCAACATATAGGGATACCTTAGCATATTCGTAGGGACGATCATCACTTTTCGTAGGCAACAATCGAGGGACGAGATCATGTATTCATAGGCAACATCGAGGGTCATCGAGGGACTATGATCTTTGATTCGAAGGGACTGTGATGATATTGTTTGTGAGCGTCTTAGCTAAGATTTCCCTACGTTCGAGGGACATGACCATTATTTCGAAAGGCAACAAGAGAGGATCCCTAAAGGGTGTGCATGTGTGAAGAGTGTGTTGTATTCAGATATATTATCATGAAGTTATAAGTGATCTAGGGTTATTTTTAGTCTTAGCATACAAACCCTAATTAGCTAGCAGTTAATATATGTACAGAAATTAAAGTGCGGAAAGTAAAGTGCGGAAAGTAAATCCTACGCTATTACATGGCTTTGGGGCAGATACATAATAGGAGTGCGGAAAGTAAAGGTAGAAATGTAAATCTATGCTATTACATGATAAAAATTGGCGACCTTTACATCCTTTCTAGAATTTAAATGCGGAATAGTAAATAAATAATCAGAATAATAAGAAAATGTTAGTGAAAATGTTTTTTAGGTTAACAACCCTAATTACTAGAAAAGAAAATATTTTTGGAGTTTTTTGTGATTGATTTTAATGAAAGAAAAACCTAATTCTAATTAATTAGTATTTAATTAGATAAATGATTTAAATATGAAGAAAAAGAAAATGTTTCTGTGTCAAAAATTAAATAGAGGTTTTTGAAACCTAAATCTAAAATTAAACATTTTTAGCATTTTAGAAAATGGAGATAATTGAAAAGAAAATAAATTAGTTAAGAAAATTAAAAGGAAAAATAGAAAAATAAATGATTTTGTTTTTGTCGAACTTCGACTTTATTCGCTCCAACTTCGCTCACTCTTTCCGAACTTCAAAATTGGGTCATCGCTCCTTGCCGAATTTCGGAACTATTCCTTCTAGAACCTCGTGTTATCGCTCCTTCCGAACTTCGAAATCGCTCTTTCCAACTTCTAGAAACTCAGATGGAAGTTCCTTCCAACTTCGAAACCTCAGATGGTAATTCCTTCCGTAACTTCGAAACCGCTTCTTCGTAACTTTTGAAATCTTTCCTTCCAGAACTTCTAGAAACCTCGTGTTATCGTTTCTGTCAGAACTTCGAATTGCGTGCATTACTTGTGTAAATTAGAAAAATGTTAGAAAATTTTGACAAAAGGCAAGGTTCGAACCCGTGCCTTGAGAGAGAGAAAGGGACTGAGTGCGCGTTATACCGCTGGGGCGGCCATACATCCATTTATTTATGTCACTCAGTAAATATATATTGGAAATTCGGCCCAAAATCAAATGAAATAAAACGCGTGCCAGGTGGGGTACATGGCCATTTGAATAAACCAATGGAATGGATGAGACTTGCCACGTCTGAGTCAACACTGCCCCCTAAACCTTTGACCACCGTACAAGGTGGTTTCCGCCATCGTCTCCGATCGATCCAAAGTTCAAAACTTGCAAAAATCAATGAAAACACAATCAAAGACAACCCAGATCCACTAATTAAGGTATTGCAAATCCAATGGTGCAATTAGTTTGTCCTGAAACGGCCTGAAATGCCAGGTTCAAAGCTCACATCTTTTTATGCCCTAACAATGTTGTTTGACGATTTAGGCCTTAAAGCTTGCATCTAAAACATTGTACCTGTTCTAATGGCTATCCTGAGATCATACAAACAAACAACATCAGTTAGTAATGCATGGATTAAGAGAATCGATTTTAAGAAATATACCAAATCGGAGAGGCATGGATGACACGTTCTGGGGTGCTTTGGCTTCGTGTAAGGCCTGGGATCGACTCCTGGAATGCTCAGGAGAGTGAATGGATGGCTATTTTGGCTAGAAACTGGCTGGAAACTATAGTTCGAGTTTGCATCTTGTAATATATATATATATATATATATATATATAGAGAGAGAGAGAGAGAGGCAAGAGGTTTGATCAACAATAAAGAGAAAATATATTGTCTTGAATGCAAAAATATTCTCTTGTAAATGTTTATCAAATCTTGCCAAAAATGTATTTTTCTTGCCTTGTAGCATCTTGCACGAATTTGACAGCTTGCATGGGTTATCTTGGACCTTAACACAAGTAAAAATCAAGCCCAACTTGTCATAACCTTGCTCCTTACATTTTATTTTATTTAAATTGAATTTAAATGATTTAATTCCAAAATAAATTAAATAAATGAAAATGAGGCGTGTAAATAGACTTAGGGGTCGTGGATATTCTCAAGAATAAGTATGGATCATGAAAACTTAAGCCCATTTGAAAAATATTTGCATTTGCTAGGTATTTTCCTTTGTGCACCTCTTCAAAAATGTCAAACTTGCACAATTTATATCTTGCTCAATTTTCAACATTTTTTAGTGTTCTTGGTCTTTTTAAAAAGATCAAGATGTCCTCTAAACACTCATTTTTGTTTCATATCCATTGAAGTTTCCATGTTCATGTACACTTCTTTGCAAAAGGATGACTTTTTGTTGACTTTTAGAAGGACCTCTAATGTTTTGATCCATAACTCCCAAATGAAGCATTTTTGGCCAAAGCTTGTGAGACATGAAGTTGTAGAGAATTGAATTCCCTTAAAATTGAGCTTTAGTGGAAAAATTTCTGATAAAGTATGTGGAAGTTATGCCTGGTCAAAGTTCATTGACTTTTGTCTGAAAAACCCTAATTTAGAATCTTTGACTTTTGATCAAATCTTGACTTTTCTTGAGGAATCACGATCAAACCTTGGTCAAATGATGAATGTTACTTCAAAATATTGATGTTGACAAAAAATTATGAAGTTTGACTGTATGTTGACCACAGTTGACTTTCTGTCCAATACAACTGATTTTCAACGTCTGAGTAATTGGATGAGAAAATTTGACTTGTAAGGCTTGAAACTTGACATGGTGATCCTTGAAGCATATGATGAGTTATGATGACCACTTGGAGCCTTGTAAATTCATTCTGACTTGATAGGAGCAAAACCCTAGTTTGGATTGATTGCTTATGAGAGGGTTTGTCTGGTCCACCCTTGTGAAATCCTTAAGTATGGAGATGTGAATTGTCTTGAGAAGTAGGAGGGCAAATTTTGGGGTATGGCAGTCTTGAAGAAAGAAATATTTTGAATGAACGTATGAATGTCAACAAGTGTTCACATCCCTGAATATGACATCGTCCACTCCACCTGTGTTATCTTGGGCCACGGTGGAAGAGCCTTTGTACCTTTATTTTGCTCTATATGAGGAAGTGATTAGTGTTGTCCTAGTAAGAGAACCAAACAACAACAGAGTCATGTTTATTTTGTTGGAACATAATTTGTTCACACTAATTGAGTGCACACTATTTGAGTTTATATGATAATAGAAGTACTTAAATAGCTATGTGGTATACTTATGTTTGATTAAGTGCGCAGGACCATTAAGCTTATTTTAACTTGGTTCTGAACTAGTTAAAGAGCTTGTAAAGAAGAAGTAATTGAAACCATATTCTACTAGATCGGAACCTGAGGTTCAAGCTAACCCACAATGTTATATTGAAGATTTTTATATTTGAATATAAACTCAATTTATATATTGACTTTGCCTCTGATGATTTCAATGAAACTAAATGTTAAGAGACGACAACTTATTTATAAGGGTGAATAGATCCCCCAAACAAATACTTAATATTTAAAAGTGTGTTTTGAAAGTTGAACAAAAATTATGGCAAAAGGAAGATTTTAAGCCTAGATTGAATAACTCGTATAAACCGAACCGACTATTAGAAACTCGAATATGCGTAAACCACATAATGAAATAAAAAATGATGATAAGCTTTAATACAATAATTTCTCAATCAATCGTTTTATAATATCATGTTATGAATCTTGTTGTGAATTACGACAAGATTCAATATCAATTTGTGAGGAAAATAATAGTAGTAACCAAAATAAATGGTCTACAATAATAATAATTTATACACAAATAATATAACAGAATAATGCAAGAAAAGATGAAGGTTTATTTACCCGATCAAACGATCTACTCTGGGGAGAGCAACTCTTCAATTCACTATACTCGTAAAGTTGTTACAAGATATTACAAATGAGTTACAAGAAAATATCCTTCCTTTCGTGTTTCTAAGAACAACTCAAGGTGCCAAAAATTACCCTATTTTCTATTCAAGTGTTTCTCGCTCTTCAACCTTCAATATATGAATAACTTAACCCCAAGGTGTAAACAAGTGATTCCTAATTCTCAATAACCTTAGATAACTCCAAAGGTTTCCAAAACATTTGTCTTTCTATAATTTCCTTGAGAATAGCCAAAACCTTATGTTATTCCTTTAAACCATTAATCTCTCTTGTTGTTGTAAAGCTCTAAGATTGTCACATTATAATAACAGAAGATATACATATTTATAATAGCCAAAATTCAAAAAATCCATAACAAATCTCAAAACATATCTCATTAATTGTTAGAATAAAACATATTATTATAACATATTATTATATCTCCTTTTTCGATGAAGTATTTGCAAGTTATGCCTCGTCAAAGTTCTGTTGACTTTTTGTTCGAAAATCCTAATTTAGAAACTTTGACTTTTTTTATCAAATCTTGACTTTTCTTGATGAATTATGATCAACCCTTGATCAAATGATGAATATCACTTCAAAATACTGATGTTGACCAAAAATTATGAAATTTGACTGCATGTTGACCACAGTTGACTTTTTATCCAATACAGTTGATTTTCAACCATCTGAGCAATTGGATGAGAAATTTTGACTTGTAAGGATTGAAACTTGACATGGTAACCCCTTGAAGCATATTATGAGGTATGATGACCACTTGAAGTATTGGAAATCCATTTTGACTTGAGAGGAGCAACACCCTAGTTTAGATTGATTGCTTAGGAGAGGGTTTGTTTGGTCAACCCTTGTGAAATTCTTGAGTACAAAGTTGTGGATTGTCTTGAGAAGTAAGAGGGTAAATTTTAGGGTATAACAATGAGTCGGTTGAAAGTTTTGAAGAAGAGTCGAGTCCAAGATAATTCAAAACTTTGAAGATGAAGATGATGAATTGATTCGATCCGATTCGATGATGATCTAGAATCGTGGTGATCATGCTTCGGAAGGAAAACTCAAGACCTAGGTTCTATAGGTCAAGCTTCAAGGTGATCATGTCTCAAGTTGATAATTCAAGATAGAACTTCGGACAAGGTCCAGGGTTAATATTGTTCCAAGTTCTTGAGAACAAGTTCGAGGTCACAACGAGTTAGAACCATACCTAGAAGGTTTGCAGATTTTGACATGCTGCAAGAACCAAGTTGACTCGAGGAAAAGTCATTCAGTGTGCCATGTTGGTAGATTCGAACCATTATAGAAGAAGCACTCAAGAAGAAAGTCCGGGATGCCATGAAAGAAGAACTTGAGGCTATAAAGAGAAACAAAACTTGGCATGATGAGCTTCCAAGGAGAAGAAAGCCATCGTCGATGGGTTTTCAAGGTGAAGTTTAATCCAGATGGATCATTGGCAAGCACAAAGCAAGACTAGTGGCCGAGGTTTTCCTCGAAACTTGTACTAGATTATTTTGAGGTGTTTGCTCTCAGTAGGCGTGAAGCAATCGATTATTGATTGCTTTAGCTACAAACAAAATTTGGTCGATGCATTTGGATGTGAAGTCGATTTATGAACGGTCCATTACAAGAGGAGGTATACATGTCATCACCTCTTGGATTTGTGAAAAAATCATGAAGGGATGGTGTACAGTTACACAAAGCTCAGATGGATCAAGCAAGCACCCGAGCTTAGAATTAGAAGTTTGATTCATTTTTCAAGAATCAAGGGTTTCAGAAATGTGAGATGGAGTATGGTGTGTATGTGAAACATTCTGGAAGCAATATGATTCTAGTGTGTCTTTATGTTGATGACATATTGCTTATGGGGAGTTGTCCGTAAGATATGGCTAAGTTTAATAAAGTGTCGATGAATGAATTTGAGATGACAAATCTAGGAAATATGTATATTTCCTAGGGATGGAAGTTCTGTACTCAAAAGAGGGTATCATTTTGCATTAGCTGAAGTATGAACTTGAACTTCTGAAGAGATTTAAGTCAGAATTGTATAATTCTTTGACACCATCAAAACCACCATAAATTGGACTCGACTCGATGGTGATTATGTGGATGCTACATCCTTCAAGCTTGGTTGGTTCTCTTAAGTATTTGTGTAATACCGCACCTTACATTTTCTATGCAAATGGTCAACAAATTTATGAGTAATCCAAATTGGTCCCATTACCAAATTATTGTCGGATTCGAGGTATATAAAGGGAACTCTAAAATATGGAGTGTTATTTCCCTCTGGAAGATAGTCAGAACCAAAACTATTGGGCTACTCTGATTTTGACTGGTGTAGAGATAGAGTTGACAGAAGAAGTACCTCTGGCTACTTGTTCAAGTTTTTGGGAGGTCCTATTTCTTGGAGTTCCAAGAAACAACCTGTTGGGCCCTATCAACATGTGAAGTCGAGTATATTGCGTACGTAGTGCATGTCAAGTTGTTCTTCAATCTTCCGAGGATTTGAAGATTGTGATTGAGAAACCTCTGAAGCTGTTGATTGATAACAAGTATGTAATCAATCTTACCAAGAACCCATGGTTGCATGGAAGAAGCAAATATATTGAGACGAAGTATCATTTTCTCAGAAGTCAAGTACAAAAAGGAGTGTTAGAAGTTCTGCACTGCAGCACCCAAAAGCAGCTGGCAGATGTTCTGACAAAGGCTATCAAAACTGACCAATTTCTTTATTTAAGAAATGAAATTGGTGTTGTTAGTTTTTGATGGATATGAATTAAGGGATGGTGTTGAGAATAATTCATATCCAGAACTTCTGAGGGTCAGTCAGAAGTTCTGATGTTCAGTAAGGCATATCCAAAACTTTTGATGTTCTGATGTTATGATGTTCTGGTTCCTAAACTTAGTTATTAAGCTTAGTTTTAAGGGTACTTTAGTATTTGTTAGTTTGTATTGTTAGTATATTTTATCTTGGTCACCAAGATTAGTTTTAATTAGGGTTTACGTGGCATATTTACTTTGTCCATTTTTGTGTATAAATAAGTATTCATATGTTCTTAATAAAATGACAATCCTTATTTCTTTGCTCCTTTTGGTAGCCGTCATTCTCTTTTATTCTTCCATCATTTCAATCACTTTTATTCTTATGCACCAACAATGAGAAGTTATTGTTGTATTTCAAATGAAGGGCAAGAGAGAAATAAACTTGACACATACTTGTTTAGGACCATACTTGTTGTCCTTGTATTTTCCAAAACTAGTTATTTTCTCCTATAAGCTTAAATATTAAAATCATAATATTAACAACATATAATTAGGAGTTAATATTAAGAAAACAAACCACAAATATCATATCATAGAATTTTGCTTACTCTCTCTCTCTCTCTCTCTCTCTCTCTCTCTCTCTCTCTCTCTCTCTCTCTCTCTCTCTCAACTACTAATTAGCTCAAGTGTAAGTACATCTATTATATTATTATTATATATAAAGAAGATACAATAAAATGGGTTGTCCTATTTTATTTTTATTTTTATCCTTTGCATATTGTTTTATCCTTTGCAAGTTATTTACAATTCCATCAATTAATAAATTAAACTACTTATATTTTATTTATTTAATAAATATTTAAAATTAAGAGAAAATAAAATAAAATATATATTTGTATTTTGATGTTGTGCACGTTAAAAAGCGGATAAATGAGCACGAGAGTGCCTTTAGACACTAATACATATAATATGAATGAGTTTATTATTAGTTTATTTTTCCTTCATTTGTCCTGTCATGATTTCTAGAATATTAACTGATAAAACAAAACTTTATTAAGAGGGACTCAATATTATAAGCTAAGAGTAAATCTACTTAGAGACAAACAAAAACCCATCTAACAATGTTCCAGATTTTACTTTCCAATTCCTAATAAGTTTCATTCATAACTTTTCTCGCTACAAAATTGTTTAGCCTCAAGTTTATAATTTAAATAATGGAAACTACAATATTGGGACAATGGATGCATAAACAAAAAAGTCTGTAGAACTAAAGTATATTCTTCATTGATCGCGACTTTATCGTCTATTAATCGGGAGACTGCAAGTGCACAGTACTATCGCGTAGTTTTAAAAGATATCGAACCCACAGAGACTATAAATCGATCTCGTTATCCTAAGTTATCAGATATAGCTAAGGCGAATAATTCTTTTAGATAATGGTTAGAGAAAATATAAATAAAATGGATATCAGTACGTAATATAGTGAACCTAAGCGGATTTAATCGAACCTAAGCGTATAAAGATTGTTAACTTAATTGTTCTGTAGAGATTATCAGTTTAAAAACCCTCAACTCACACTTTCGTGGTCTTATCTCGGATTATACTCCTAAATCCCTATGCTGCCTCGCTAGCCCATAAGTGTTTAGAAAATATTCTTTGAAAACTAAATAAAATCTAATTCGCTTTAAAGCGCCTCCTGTATTTAAATCGAATGCCTAACTTTAGCTATCCGATTAAAACCTCACACTTTCGTGGTCTCGATCCCAACCTATTCTACTTTTCTTACTTTCATAACGAAAAGATTGATTTTAATTACAAAAAGTCATAACCAGAATTTAAGTTGATTAAGATTTAGCTTAGAAACAATTTAATCCCTACTCTTACTACTATTACACACCGATATTCTACGGTTAGCCACATATTTATTAATTCGACATGCATGAATAATAAGGTTCAATATATTTAAACATCTCCATAATCAAATAAATAATTATCGCATGATTTTAAATAAAATAAAATAATTATATAAAAAACCTTAAAATAAGAATACTGGAATAATCTTGTTCTTCGAATTAAACGAACATTCCACCACAAGTCGGCTGGATCTGCTCGGAGACTTCTCGAATTGAAAGAAAAATACGACAAGGAATAAAAAAGGCACTAAACCTAACTTAAGGTTAGATCAGTGAAAAATACACAACAATTTCCGGTGTAAAAATTGCCGTGAGAAAATTATAACAACTTAGAACTAAAAAGAAAATCGAAACGGAAATTGGAAAATAAAATAGTATTACAAAACTGAAAATAAAATAAAATTTGTGAATAAAGAAAAAACGATTGTTCGGTAAGAATGCCGACCCCTTCTCTGTGGCTTGTATGTTGTATTTATAGCTTCACTTAGTAACTTCCGCTTCCAATCTTGTACGAAAATAAGTGGTGATCGTGGGTAAACGCGAACATGGGAGACGGACGCCTCATCTTGAAGAGGAAGTGTGAGACGGGTCTCACATCATGAAAGTATAATGAGACGGGTCTCCAAGAATGGAGATAATGTGTTTCTTTGATGCGGTTGCTCTTCCTAGAAGAAGAGAGTGAGACGCGGCCTCACATGAGTGGTCGACTAGAGACGTCGCACCTTGTAGTGAACTTCATGGCTTTTGCTTGTTGATAATTATTTTCTTCTTCTTTAACTCATCATTTTGCTATATCACCCTTGCTTCATTTCTTTGGCTTTTTAATAAGATTTTTCCTCAATTTTATTTTTTGCTCAATTTATCTTTATCTAATACAAATACCAAACAAAAGAAATACCAACGTAATACGTAAATAAAACAAAATAATTAAATAAAATAGTAACATTAT
This sequence comes from Vicia sativa, assembly GCA_021764765.1. Lineage (NCBI taxonomy): Eukaryota > Viridiplantae > Streptophyta > Magnoliopsida > Fabales > Fabaceae > Vicia > Vicia sativa. Next base: position 227,634,294 of record CM038792.1, read on the forward strand.
CCATGAAAATTAAGTCAAATATGTTATATAAATTCGTGTTATCAAACTCCCTATACTTAAACCTTTGCTTGTCCTCAAGCAAAAAGTAAAATGAAAGTCACTTAAGCATTTGTCAAACGCAGAAATAGGACACACTTCAATTGCACTTGGTTGCAATTCACTTCTTTGTTGGACAACTCAAGTTTTGACTTCGACACCCAAAATTACCATAAAAACACTAGATAACCCCATTTATGCAGACCAATTTAGGTCATGCATTATAGCTCGACCTAATACTTTCGCTTCGCTTTCACCCGCTTTCGTGCAATCACATTAAGCCCTTTACCTTACGCGCATAGTGGAGTAACCGGTTAGTGAATTTGATCTCTATAATCCAGCTAGGAGTTCTGGTACTTATATTAGGTACTCCTTTATCTAATTACAATTATGGGATCGGACCGTCGTCCTACCAAGTTCAAAGACCGTAAACCACTAAACCAATTCATAATGGATTGTTTGCATAATGATTTTATAGTTTCCGAATGTTGGATTAAATTATCTAGTAAGGACCATCTAACTTAATAAGTGCATCTTCCGATAAAAATTTCTCTTGAAAATCTTGATCAATCACTTATATTCATCGATTCTCCACGTAGTTTGTCGCCTAAGGCGAATCGCTTTTATAAACTACTCGGATTACTTTAAAACTAAGTCTTAAGGTGTTGGTATAATAAGTACTTAAACCGATCTAACGTTGGGGTTTGAAGTGTTAGGAAGATAACAATTTTGCTTTAGTCGCTGAGTTCAGATTTATAAAAATAAGCAACCTTAATACTAGTTGAGTATGTCAAGATATACGCTTAAATTTTTTTATAGCTCAAGAAAAGGAAGAATTCACAAAAGCACGAGAATTTTACATAAAAGATTAAAATTACATAAATATGTTTTTATTGAATAGAAATTTTGCAATACATGAAAAGAAAAACAACAGAAATACTAAAGAGAGCAACGAAAATAAAATGAACTAAGAAATGTTTTGACTCCTAAACTTAAAATGAGCATTGTCCTCAATGCGATAAAACCAGAGAATTAGAAGGGAGGAGGGTGATCACTCGTCGCTTAGGTTATTTCGTCCTCTTGGTCCTCTCCTCTAGTACGAGGTCGCGGCCCCGCCGAATCGAATCGTTAAGATGAAGAGCATCCGCTATGCGACTATTCAACACTTCGAAATTACGATCGCTTGAAAGCATACTCGCGTTGTTCGCCAGAATCTCGAACAAGACGAAAGTCTCACTTGAATTGTTCCATTGCTAGGAACCGTTGATCTTGCCGATTCATGGTAGCATGCATGGCCTCGAAATTAGCATCCCGATTTTCTTGGGGTGGCAAAGCAGTGCATTAAGAGCAAAACACCGCTTGTTGCGGTTGTCGATCCGATTGGACAAGGCAAGACTACACCGGCACCGACGCCATTGATCATTAAAGTGTATCGCCATCTTGGCGAGGGAGATAATATGGGAATCACGACAGAGATAACATCTAATAGATTTGCAGCATCATAAATTGTCCAATGGATGTAAGCTCGTGGATAAGCCTAAAGCAAAAGCTAAAGATGTGATGATTCCACCGAAAACAAATGGGTTGGTACCTGCCGCATTGACGCATGTATGAAAATGGCTTGCATGAAAGGAGCGGCGTTGATGGCGTTCCCGTTGAGGGCACAAAAAAGAAGGAACGTTTCATTTTGGTTGACCTTATGGTTATTGGTCCGACCAAAATTGTGTTCGCGAGGATTCGGTGAAAATACCTCGAGCGGGATTATGAATATGAGAAGCATAAAGATCTCGCCAACTTTCAAAGGGTTGACCAATGATCATGCCATAGAGAGAAACCAACTTGATCCCAAGAAATGTCGATGTCGATCGAAAGGTTTATAGTGAACATTTTGACCTCTAGTGAATCAGAAAGTTCAACGATCCATTCTTGATCAATGGAATACTCTTGGTTAAACATGCGGAAATTGTGCGGTGGTGTATGGATCGTCAGGAGGCGTGTTGTAAGAGAACGAACTGAGGAATTCAAGAACGAGTGGTTCGAAGGTTGGAAAAGGATTTGAATAGAGACTAAGCAAACCCGTGTTTGTAAGCATAAAAGTGATGCTCTCCGTCATACCCAAAGTATCTAAACAGTCGGTGTCCACATATTTGGTGGGAACAACCGAACGTGAATAGAATTTCAAGTATTTCTGTTGTTGTTGACCGTCATCGTTTTCCCGAAACACAATGGTGGATAAATCAGGTGGAGGTCGGTCGGGTTTCACTTGACGATGCGTGTTTCGTGGAGCCATGGAAGAGAGGGTAATGAAGGATAAAAAGGGAGAAAGATGGAGTGGATGAGAGAAGAATATATGGGGATTAAATGAAAGGGATGTGAAATGAGAAGAAATGTTGAAGAATATTTATAGTGGTTTGAGATTTAAGAGGAATAAATTATAATTATAATATGTTGGGAAATGAAGAGGGAAAAATTTGAATGGAAATAAGGTGGGAAATGAAAAGAAGAATATTTTGATGGAATAATAAATAAGAGTTGAATGGGAGTTAGTTGTGGGAAATGAAAAGAAGGGAAACAGACGAAACATAGAAAGACAAGGAGACCAGAAGAGACAACACGCATGAAGCACGGGACAGAGGCGGGGGCCACAGATGAATGAGACGTCCGTCTCATAAAGTTGAAAAGCAAGAGAGACAGGGGCGGTTGTCTCAAGAAGATGCTTGGCATGTGAGGATGGCAGGAGGCGTGCGTCTCCAAGTATGCATGGGGAAGGAGGCGTGTGTCTCCATTGAGAGGAATAGAGCACGAGGCGAGCGTCCCCATGGGCAACATGCGTGGCACGATAATTGAACATGCAGGGAATCTTACAAAGCCTGAGGTGACCGTCTTGGGCAGCGAAAGGCAGAATCTTGCCATTGAATATGCATTTCATTACAGTAACTTGTAGCACGAGGGTAGCCTTTTAAGTTCACATGCATACTTACTACATACTTGTGTATATATATATATATATATATATATATATATATATATATAAATATATAAATATATTATAGATAATTTAAAATTTTAAATAATAGGATATATATATATATATATATATATATATATATATATATATATATATATATATATATATATATATATATATATAATACTAGTAGATATAATGCCTTATAATTAGTACTAGAAATATTGGGAAATATTAATTCGGTATATTGATAGGAGACGGAGAAATACGATAATTAAAAATAATACTCAATTATAATTATAATTATTAACGCAAAACATTTAATTGAGTATAATTATCGGTATTACGGGGAAGTAGTTCAAACGTATCAGTAGAAAGGGTGCAACCGATAATCGAGTAAAATTTAAAATTTAACATAAAATAGAAAAATGAAAATACGAAAAAGAAATTTAAAATTTTGAATGACTACTTGTTGATTTTTCATGGTCACTTATCAAGTCATCTCACATATCCCTCACCTTTTCTTTTCTTACGTTTGTAGGATGGTTCATTCTTTCGAAATTGTGGTGGTGGTTCTGGATCTATCCTAAGTATAAGCTTTTCAAATTTGGGCTTAGTGATTTCATCCATCACCTCATAAGTTAACCCGACCCTCTTAACAGTAATTATATCCTTAATTTTATGATCCTCTAATTTTCGCTTTTTAGGCAAGACTTCAAGCAGTGGTGCATCGGTGTGGATATTTTTCAATACCGCAACATACGTTTTAAATTGGGAGTCTACCGGAGTTTCCATAAAAATTTCGGGAAAGGAATCAGTGGGGTGTAGTGATTTGGGATTACAATATGTGCTTCCTTCTCTACCTCTTTTACAACCTCCTTTTTTAATAGTGTTGGTGAATTTTTCTCAATCTCTAATATTTTCTCGTCCGAACTTTCCTTGGCCACAATATCACGCCCCTCAAACTCATCATCACTCTAGATTTTCAAATAGTTTTTCTATAATGGTTGTTTCAACATCCACATCCTCTTTGGGAAGGGTCCTAGAAGGTTTTGTTCAAGTTGGGAGATTTGAGTCTCTAAGGCCATGTTGTGAGTCGTGAGGACTCAACCACAATGGTTAGTTGGCTAAGGGTTTCGTTATTTTGAAGACTTTGTTTTCTTACCTCTTCATTTTGGACAACAGGTCTCTATATAGTGCTCAATCATAGACTCTAACCTAGAGTTAGTTATCATCTCACGGAATCTTCCATTGATGTTTCTAAGTTAAAATCTTGTGATTCTTCAGAGTCTTGAAAGTGAGTTAGAGTCTCCTTTTGTGTTTCCCCAAAACATTCTATCATCCTAGATGTTTCATTAAAGTTTTCCATTAATATTTCGAGGTCAGATTTATATGGTTTTGGTGATTCCTCAAAATATTGGGTGTGGCAATTGTAGAGAGAATTGGGTTTAGGATAAGTTTGGTTGAAATTATAAGTTTCTTGTGGTTCCTCAAAATGTGGGGATTGGTAGTTTTGGAGGTAATTTGGGTAAGAGTAGGTTTGTGAAGCATTGAAATCTTCCATCAGTATTTCGAGGTCGGATTTATGAGATTCTTGTGATTCCTCAAAATACTGATAACGGGCGTAGGAAAAATTTGGGTTATACATAGTAAATAAGGTAAAGGTGCCTTAGTCTATACGGTAACACCGAGTTACAATATCGACTTAAATAGTCCCCGCAATGGCGCCAAAACTTGATCGCGACTTTATCGCCTATTAATCGAGACCGCAAGTGCATCCCTATTGCGTAGTTTTAAAAGATATCGAACCCACGAGACTATAAATCGATCTATCGTTATCCTAAGTTATCAGATATAGCTAAGGCGAATAATTCTTTTAGATAATGGTTAGAGAAAATATAAATAAAACGGATATCGGACGTAATATAGTGAACCTAAGCGGATTTAATCGAACCTAAGCGTATAAAGATTGTTAACTTAATTGTTCAGAGATTATCGCTTTAAAAACCCTCAACTCACACTTTCGTGGTCTTATCTCAGATTATACTCCTAAAGCCCTATGCCTGATCTCGCTAGCCCATAAGTGTTTAGAAAATATTCTTTGAAAACTTAATAAAATCTAATTCGTTTTAAAGCGCTCTCGCTGTATTTAAATCGAATGCCTAACTTTAGCTATCCGATTAAAACCTCACACTTTCGTGGTCTCGATCCCAACCTATTCTACTTTTCTTACTTTCGTAACGAAAAGATTGATTTTAATTACAAAAAGTCATAACCAGAATTTAAGTTGATTAAGATTTTAGCTTAGAAACAATTTAATCCCTACTCTTACTACTATTACACACCGATACCTACACGATTTTAGCTTAGAAACAATTTAATTCGGACATGCATGAATAATAAGGTTCAATATATTTAAACATCTCCATAATCAAATAAATAAATACCAGGCACTGTATTTTAAATAAAATAAAATAATTATATAAAAAACCTGAAAATAAGAATACTGGAATGATCTTGTTCTTCGAATTAAACGAACATTCCACCACAAGTCGGCTGGATCTGCTCGGAGACTTCTCGAATTGAAAGGAAAATACGACAAGGAATAAAAAAGGCACTAAATCTAACTTAAGGTTAGATCAGTGAAAAATACACAACAATTTCCGGTGTAGAAATTGTCGTGAGAAAATTATAACAACTTAGAACTAAAAAGAAAATCGAAACGGAAATTGGAAAATAAAATAGTATTACAAAACTGAGAAGAAAATAAAATTTGCGAATAAAGAAAAAACGATTGTTCGGTAAGAATGTCGACCCCTTCTCTGTGGCTTGTATGTTGTATTTATAGCTTCACTTAGTAACTTCCCGTTTCCAATCTTGTACGAAAATAAGTGGTGATCGTGGGTAAACCGCGTAATGGGAGGCGGCCTCATCTTGAAGAGGAAGTGTGACGCGGGTCTCACATCATGAAAGTATAATGAGACGGGTCTCCATGAATGGAGATAGTGGGTCCCTTTGAGGCGGCCTCTTCCTAGAAGAAGAGAGTGAGACGCGCCTCACATGAGTGGTCGATCGAGACGGTCGCTCAAGGTCCGCGCCTGTCGAACTTCATTGGCTTTTGTCATTGTTGATAATTATTTTCTTCTTTTCATCATTTTGCTATATCACCCTTGCTTCATTTCTTTGGCTTTTTAATAAGATTTTTCCTCAATTTTATTTCTTTGCTCAATTTATCTTTATCTAATACAAATACCGAAACAAAAGAAATACCAACGTAATACAAAAATAAAACAAAATAATTAAATAAAAATAGTAACATTATCCATGAAAATTAAGTCAAATATGTTATATAAATTGTGTTATCAAACTCCCTATACTTAAATCTTTGCTTGTCCTCAAGCAAAAGTAAAATGAAAGTCACTTAAGCATTTGTCAAACGCAAAATAGGACACACTTCAATTGTACTTGGTTGCAATTCACTTCTTTGTTGGACAACTCAAGTTTAGACTTGACACTCAAAATTACCGTAAAACACTAGATAACCCCATTTATGCAGACCAATTTAGGTCATGCATTATAGCTCGACCTAATACTTTCGCTTCGCTTTCACCCGCTTTCATTCGTGCAATCACATTAATCCCTTTACCTTACGCTACATAGTGGAGTAACCATTAGTGAATTTGATCTCTATAATCCAAATTAGAGTTCGATACTTATATTAGGTACCCTTTATATGTCCTTTATACTTATATCGTACTCCTTTACCATAGCATCCCTAATCTAGTGTAAATATTTTATCATCAAAGAGTAATTTAGGACATTTGAGAATATCTTTTATTAATTGATATATAGTTGAAATGTTGATAAGTTTATGAAAGAGCTTAGTAATTTATTGGATTTCTTTAAAGTATGCAATGATAAATAGTGTGTAGTAATAAATATAATTTATATAAAAATCATTTTAAATAATTAAATTTAATTAATTTATTAATCTAATAACTTTACATCTATATAAATCATGTGTTATATTTTCAAAAAATTTACCTGTTACCTTACATTTAAATCTTACACCCCTCAATTTTTTTGTAATATCTAAGTTATCTTTCTTAAAATTTAATAAAAAAGAGCGCACGAAAAAATTTAGTAGTACAATTAAAAATATTATCTTAATAGAAAAATTGATAGTCTATTTTAAAATTAAAGTATGCTTTTTATCTTTGTTTTTAAAAATTGGGGTGAAAAACTTTCCAATTAAAAAAACGATAATTCATATACAGTAGACATATAAAACAAAGTTATCACTATGGGTTTTTGACAAATTCCATATTTTGTAATTTTGTATTTAAAAAAAATATTTTGGATTGGAAATTAAAATAAATTAACACTATCTTATTTTTCAATAAATTTGGTAAAACTCGTAAAGTTTTGAAAATTCCTGTAATACGCTTGAAAAATTCGATTAAAACTTGCATATTTTTGAAAATTGTATATTTGAAAAATCTCATAAAACTTCAAGATTTTTGAAAAGTTCAATTAAAACTCGTAGAGAGTTTTTAAATTCTATAAAAACTCATATTTTTGAAAAATACCATAAAAGTTACAGACTTTGAAAAATTTATGTAGTATATTTAAAAAGAGAATAGTTTAAATTTCGTAAAAAATAATTTTATATTGAATTTTTTTAAAATATCATATAAAAATTCATAGATTGTTTGAAAAATCCAACTAACACGCGTGATTCTCAAAAATATGGAAAAAACTAATAAATTTCCTCAAGAAATTTAATAAAATCTCAAATATTTGCTAAAATTTTGAAACACAATTTTTAAAAACATAAAAAATCACAAATGATTTTATTGTAAAAACACTACAATTAAAAGAATGTAAAATTTAAGTGTGGGGTGGATCTCCCTATTTTATCACAATAAAGATGACATTATAGTATTACTAAAAAAATTACTCCATCTGGTAGTTCAAAAAATAAACAAAATTTGAGATATGCATCGTCCAAATCTCTACAAGCAACATCAGTTCTAAGTTCAACAAAATCATTCATAACTAATACAAATCACAAAGCAACTATTTTAACACCAAACAAAAGATCGATCACATGAAATGCATACATTTAAACACAATTTAACAACATTCACATCACACAACATACAATTGCGCTAAAATCAACAGGTGATCACCTATATAATTAATATATAAAAATTAAATAAATAATATGTCATAAGAGATAGCCTAATTGTAAAAAACATATCCTTGTATGAAGCAAGTGATATATCCTCTCGAAAGAATGCATTCAAGAATCAACATAATTTCTTTCAAAATATATAAAATTATGGTCATAAATAATAGATATAAAGAACAAGTCAAATAAATGATCCATTATACATAAACACACTTAAATAGTACTTTGACTCAAATACATGACCAATATGTTTTATACATTTCAAAGTTCAACTGTAATGTAACTTAAGTCATACAATATCAAATTGTTTCTTGATGAACAATTGGAAGACCACTTTGAGTATTGTCCTACCCCAAAATTGGAAGAGGACTTTTCTTATAGAGCATTGTCCTACCTAAAAATTTATTTCCTGCAAAATTGAGTTCTTCAATTTGAGTGTGCCTAAATTAAAACATATGAGTTTTCCGCCTTCTTTGACCAATAATATATCTCCTTTCTTTCCTACTCCGATCGAATGATAATGTAAGGTAATGGACAAACAATAAATAGTTTAATCCATGACTCCTTCACACCAAGTTCACCCAAAATCGATATATGAAGAGACTCCATTTTTTATTTGTTGAGATTACAAAGAATGAACCCATTTAACACACATAACTCTCTCTTGTAGTCCCTAATTCAAAAGTACAATTTTCTATGGAGTAATAAGGAATACCTCATCGCTTAGGTAAAATGACAATAGATACATTTCATCATCTTTATCATCTTTATCATCAATATAGTTCCTTTTACACCCCCAATGACACACTCCATCCAAGCACATTCCTTTATTAATATATTCATGACATATATCAAATTGAAGTTTCTTCCAAGAGTTACTTCGTAGGCTATATATCTCCCAAAAGGGGTTGTGAGATATTTTTCCCAATGAAACAATTTCTGGGTCAAAGACACTTTCTAGATCTAATGTTATCTCCCGAATCACCTTATAGTCATCTCCAACACAATCATAGCCAAATCCTTGATCATTAATAAAAAGTTTATCTCTAACGAAATCCAAAGGGCTATTAGGAATAATCTTAAATTCTTCAGTAGTTGGGTTCCACAATATAAATTTCATACTTGGATAAAAGTCACTAATTAGACAAAGAACTCCATTAATAATACCAGATCCCAAAATATCAAAATCAGGATCTTGTTCTTGAAATGGATTTGGCCAATTTAAATTGGTCATATTCTCATACCTCTCACCAGAATAAGAATACAACAAAAATTTAGAATCGAAATTATGAGCCGTAATAAGATGCAGAAAGAGAGATCTATCATGATAATAACGATTATTATCATCTAAGAAATTTCCACAGAACAATCTCGTGAAAATAGGGTTTTTAAGCAAAAGGGTCCATGGTTTGCATACACATTCAAAACGCTTCAAAGATTTAATAGATAATTTTGACAAAATAGAAAAGGCAAGATCATTAGGTATGTGCTAACCTTTTATTTCTCACGCCTCGATTTCTTCATACTCACGGGCTTTGAGTTTGGTCCGCAATTGTAACCACCATAATGAAATTAAGATTGAGATTTTCTCGGCGTTAATTTTCACTTTCTCGAGTGAGAAATTAAAACATTAATTGACTTTAGAAATAAAATAATATTTTAATTTATTAATATTAAAGTTTTAAAGATAAATTAATTAATATTTTATTTTGACACCAATGTTAGTATATTTTAGAAGCAACTTTAAAATATATTTTTATCTAAATAAATTAAAATCATAAAACAAGAATTTAAAGGTTTCAAGCAATTATATATATATATATGTAACACGGTGGAGAACCGACTTTGATTGTTTTGCATTTGATCGCAAATGTTGCGAATAGCAAGAGTCGCCACCGACTTTTCTTTATCCAATTAAGGAAAGGTGAAAAGAACAGGAAAAGACCTTCGTTAGATTCTGGGTAAGGGAGGTGATTATGAAAAGGGAAGGTGTTAGCACCCTTTTCATCCGTAGTTATCTACGGGCTCTTAATTGCTTTAGCTCACTTTGAAATTTGCTTTCTGTGTGTGTGTTTGAAAATGTTTTTGAAAAGGCATTTCGCTTTGACTTCGTAATGATTCACGCTGGAATGTATACGAAGTGTTCGAAAATGTTTCGTTTTGGAAAAGACTTTGTAATGATTCACTGGAATGTATACAAAGTGTTTGAAAATATATTTTAGAAAGTGTGAGGTGTGAAAAGTATTTTGATAGAGCAAGCAATTAAGAGTCTATTACCTACTCGTAACGGTCGCTTCGTGTTATTTTACTTTCCTTTAGAATAACGTTATCCATACCATTAGTTGGTAGGTAACCCTATTCGTTGGATGTGAAGGGACGCTCAAGGGACATCGGATGGTCATAGAAGGCAACTTGTAGGAGTATCCTAGCACATTCGTAGGGACGATCATCACTTTCGAGGCAACAATCGGGGACTAGATCATGTATTCTTAGGCAACAATAGAGGGTCATCGAGGACTATGATCTTTGTATCAAGGGACTATGATGATATGTTTAGGCAACGTGCTAAGATACCCCTACGCTCGAGGGACTTGACCATTTATTCGAAAGGCGAAGAGAGAATACCCTAAGGTGGGTGCAAGTGAAGAGAGTATGTTGAATTCGTATATTTTATCTTGATTATTAGTGATCTAGATTGATTGAATTAATCTTGTCATACACGCCTAATTTACTAGCGCTTATATGGTGCGTAGTAAATCATGGAAATATAAAGTGCGAAAATAAATCCTACGCTATTACATGGCTTTGAGGCGCTATATAATTGAGGAGTGCGGAAAGTAAAACCTAATTAAGCTATTACATCCCGTGAGCTATATAATATTGGAAAAGAAAATACAAGAAAATAATCCTAACTATTACAACTCGAAGCAAGCATAATAATCGAAAAAGAATCGAATCATAATAATAGAAAATAATGTTAGTGAAAAAAGATTTTGAGTTAAGAAAAGTTTTAGGGTTAGTAAACCCGATTAGATGAGAAAATAATTTTGGGAATTTTCTGATTGATTTTAGTAAGGAAAACAATTAAAAGTCAATTTTTCGATTAATTAACAATTAATTAAAATATGCATGCAAAATATATTTTTTTATGTTAAAAATCACATAAGTATTTTTTTTGACCTAAATGCAAAAAAAAAAAATTGGGATTTTTTAATGCATTAGAAAATTGCTTGAAAAGAAATTAAATTAGAAAAGAAAATAGGAAAAGAAATAAGAAAATATGTTAGTTTTGCAAGTGTTAAAAAATATTTTGGAGCTAGGGATCGAACCCTGCTCCTCTGGGTAAACACACGCTACCTTTGCCACTGGACCAACCTGTAGTTCGTGTTAGCAATATGAAACAAAAACAAAATAAGGGAAATTGATCCCTGGATATGAAACAAAACGCGCGCCAAGCCTTCGTCTTCCCCATTTGAAATTTTCACAGGCTTTTACCTACGGTTTTTGTTCGTAGCTACAGCCTTTACCCACGGATCATTTTCCGTAGCTACATCCCTGCAAAATCAAAACTCAAGCAATATGCAATATAAATGAAATATGAGGCCATGGATGAACTGGAAGTAAGGTTCTAAACACGACGATGCCCTTGGTTCCTTCCAATTTGTCCTAAATAAGAAAACCCCAATCGGAGCTCACAAACCCTAGCAATGGTGAAACGATATTCCTGGACTTAAAACTCAATTAAACTATGCAGGAAGGTTCAAAACTTCATCACAAACACAAAGACATGGTTAAATTCAATTTATTATGCATAAAAATATGAAAATGATTTTGAGTTCAAAGTATGCAAACTGTGATCGTGTTCTTGTGATTCTGGGGGTTTTGCTTGCTTGTGAGTATCTGGATCAACTCAGAGAACCTCCAGGAATAGATTGCAAGGCTTGGAATTGTCTGAATTAGAGCAAAACTATGGCTGCTAGGTTGCTTGAATGCCATGGTTTTTGAATTTGGTTTAGGGTCTTGAGGTCGAATTTCGCCTCTTGTCATGTGGAATCATTGGTATTTATACTTGAATGAATTAGGTCAAGAATTGTCAAAAAAAATATCATGCCAATCAATCAAAAATTATTTGATTTGGAATCAAACCAAATATTTCCTTTTTGAGCCAATTTCAATCAAATCAACTTGTCAATTTTAATTATTTCGAAATAATCAGATTAGATGGCTTGCTTGGACCTCAAGGATGAGAGAAAATCCATCTTGCACTTAATTTTTGATTTTATATCATTTATTTTAATTAAATTGGTTTTAAATGAATTAAAATCCAAAATAAATAAAATATAAAATATAAAAACGTGGCCTTGGGCTTGAGGTTCCAATTCGATAAGAAACATGTTTGAATCAAGAAAAGTTAGGCCCATTTGGAAAAATTTTGATTTTCTCAAGTATTTCTCTTTGTGCACCTCCTCAAAAATGCTCAACTTGCACAATATGTATCTTGATCAATTTTTAACATTTTAGGGTGTTATTGGACTTTTTAGAAAGCTCAAGATGTCTTCTAAACTTCCCTTTTGGTTTCATCTTCATTGAAGTTTCCATGCTCATGAACACTTCTTTACAAAAAGTTGACTTTTTGTTGACTTTTAAAAGGACCTGTAATGTTTTGATCCATAACTTCCGAATGAAGCATTTTCTGACATGAAGTTGTAGAGAATTGAATTCTCTTCAAAATGAGTTGTGGTGGAAAATTTTCTGATAAATTATGTTAAAGTTATGCCTGGTCAAAGTTCTGTTGACTTTTGTCTAAGAAAGCCTAATTTAGAAACTTTGACTTTTGATCAAGTCTTGACTTTTCTTGAGGAATCATGATCAATCTTTGATCAAGTGATGAATATTACTTCAAAATATTGGTGTTGACCAAAAATTATGAAGTTTGACTGTATGTTGACCACAGTTGACTTTTTGTCCAATACAGTTGATTTTCAACCATCTAAGTAATTGTCTGAGCAAACTTGACTTGTAAGGCTTGAAATTTGACATGGGGATTCTTTGAAGCATATGATGAAGCATGATGACCATTTGAAGCATTGGAATTCCATCTTGACTTGAGAATGGCAAAACCCTAGCTTGGGTTGGTTGCTTAGAGAGAGCTTGTCTAGTCAACCTTGTGAAATCTTAAGTATGGATATGTGAAATGTCTTGAGAAGTGAGAGGGTTATATATATATATATATATATATATATATATATATATATATATATATATATATATATATATATATATATATATATATATATATATATATATATATATATATCTTGAAATTTTGAACTTGCAATACATATGTCAAGATTGATGTCTACAAGAGATCATGAGGATATAAATTGCAAAAAATAAATAACACAATCAATTGTTAACCCAATTCGGTTCAACGTCATTTACTCTGGGCTACCAAGCCAAGAAGGAAATCCACTATGATAGTATTAGTTTAAAGCTAAACCAATCCCATTACAAGCTCTTGCCTAATCACCGCCTTGTGCAACTTCTACCTTGAAACCACTAGATATGAGATCTCCGTCTCACTTTCAATCACCGCGGTGATATACCTACAACCACAAACCTTGTGACTAGACTTAAAGAACTAAAATAGAATATTACACTTCAAATAAACAATACTTAGTTTTGCTCGAAAGCTTCAACTAAGAACAATACTTAACTCTTTGCTTAAAAGTTCATGAGTGAGAATAATAACTAGATATAAAACCAAGTAACAATCTGTCAAAGTCAATGCATCAAAATCTACATGAGTGATATACAAAGAACACAAACACAAAGACCTTAAAAGACTCCCAAAACCCTAATCCTTATGTTGCATCCATGGTTACTTCAATGTGAATGCTTTCTATTTATAGACTCTTGCAAGTATGGATTCGGACTCTTCAAATCTAATTTAATCTTCACTTTTTAAATCAGCGGCAAGATCTTCACATAAAAATAGGAATAAATCTTTTTAGTTTCTGAAAAAAGTCTCTAAGATCCTTTTTAATGAAACCAAATCAAATTTGCACATGTTCCTAAAACTTTTCCTTGATATGCAAAGAATAATGAGATATATCCAAAAATATCTCTCAAAAACAAATCAAATCTATAACGAGATTAAAACAGCAGCGCCTGTTGCATAACAGAGCAATATGTCAAGATATTTGGCTCAACATCTGTCTGATACACATGACAGCAAAACCTTTCATGATAGTTGATTAAGGTGTTATGACATCTTGCACAACATCGGCCCAGAACCATGTTTTATAAAAAAAAATTATGCCAAACCTAAAACCATGGATTTAACAATCTCCCTCTTTGGCAAATTTTGGCTAAAATAACCATTGCACAAAAACTAAGGAGGGAGGAATAAAACCACAAGACAAGCTACATGCAAACATGTAAACTTTGTACAAATTGCATCCATAAAATGTATCGTAGATCTGACCAAGTTAAAGATCACCATCTTCAATACTCCAAGAACAGATATCCAGACATGTGATCCGACATTACACAACACAACTCCTCCACAACATAGGAGCTAAACAGATCAAACAAGTCCACTACCCCTTGTCAAACATAATAAAGACTCTCCTTATAGGAAAACCCAAATCACCGTAAAATATAAAATATCAAACATGAACTACCCAAATTCACACATGAAGGCGATAACAACAACAAAAGATAAAACAATATCACATCATGACTTACACATAGCACCAAAACTCCTTTGCAAGAGTAACAACAAAAACACCAACCAAACATCACAACCAAGCATGATGACTATCATGTTCCCTAAATAGTTGCATATAACAAGCAACCATAATAACTACTTTATCGTTAGCAAGAACACAATCCTATCAATATGCTAATCAATATGTCATAACATGTTTCATAACATCGTGACAAATAAAACACATAACACTTTACTCCCTTTTAGTCAAAATTGACAAAATAGAGTAAATGTAAAATAAAAATGGAAGAACGTATAATACATAAGCACAAATGGTAGCACATAATAGAAAATAGAATTAAGAAAACTTCAACAACTTCAGGTGGAAACAAAGAAGCTTGAACAACTTCAGGTGGTCTTCCATCTCTTGCCCATGTCAAAAATCCTCTTTCACTCCTTGGTGGTGTCACCAACCCTTCTATCCTACAGAAACCCTTTGTTCCATTTAATAGCAATATGCTTTGGCTTCCCAAGCATAAGAACAGAGAGGAAATATGCAGTATCAGTTGCACTTATCCATCTCTGTAATTGTTATAACTCTTTAATAGTGTAAGTTCCAATCCCACTACCTATGTTATCAATTTGATCTTTAAACATAACAGTAAGTTGTTCCTGAACATGTGGAAAACACAAGAAATGGGGGTTTGAATTGGGTTTTAAACTCTTAGAAAACATTTCTTTGAAAAACAACCCCCTTTGAAAAACATTTCTTCTCTCTAGCGAGGTCTTAATCCAATAATCAAATAGATTATTACATTTGCACACACCAACTGTATGTAACTAAAAACTGCAAACTGTATGTAACTAAAAACTGCAAACTGTATGTAACTAACTATCAATTGAAACCACCTGGCTAAACTCATATGATGAAATATCAATGAAGCCTCCATCGAATATTTTTTATCTCACCTAAGGAGATAAAGGTAAACATCGAGAAAACCGAAGGAGAAATCACGGCTCATAATCGAGAGATTGAGTAAGGGAGTCTATTATGCAAGGGAAGGTATTAGCACCCCACACGCCAGACATTCTATGGTATCCACTTCTACTTTTTATCTAAAAGGTCTATTATATCTATCTATCTCTTAATCGTTATATCTATGTTATATGAAAGGAAATGCATGTGAAAGAAAGAAAATAATCAAAACACGGGAAAAGAAGAAAGTATTTACAAAGTTTGCTCGACGAGCACCGTGACAAGATGCCTATGTATTCCCTCGCAATGGGAAAGTCGAGCGCCGTAGTTCGCTCATATATTTTGGTGGGTTGCAATCGCTTTTATGGGAAATACCATTTTGCGCCCTCACAATTGTAACTCGTGCTTGGCATTGTAGCTTATCGTAAGTCTTATGTTCGCCACTCGCACACTTAGCTTGCTTGATTTGAAAGGAACACCCTTATTGAAAAGGTTTTAAACACAAAAAGAGCCCGTAAGTTTAAAAAGGTTTGAAGTGAGGTTGGTTGATTTTACCTTGAAAAGGAGTCTTGAACCATTATTAGGTGTTTTGATTCTCAAAAGAAAAGAAAACAAGTTTCAGCTTTTATTACATGCAAGGATGCAAAATAAAAGAAAAGTCTACGGGGACTAACCTATTTCTAATCCTAATGTTAACATGCAAAGATGACCCTAAGGTCGAGGATGAAAAGTCTAAGCTCGAAAACTACTCTAGCCGAAAGCAATCCTAAGGTAAAATATCCTAATATCCACCTTGGTTGAAGAACCAAGGGATACAGAGGAAGAAGCAAGTGCTTTGGCATAAGCACACAAACAATGCAATGCACATACAAATGATACATACATGTGTGGAAGATGAAAGAAGTCCCATAGCCTGATAATAATGAGTATACCGAGTCAACCAGAGCCAACTTTCAAGGAAAACCATAGCCACGAATGGAAATAAACGTGTCCACCAGAGTTTCCTCTCGTGAAAGATATAACAACATGATATGAATTATAAAGTGAGGAGCATATGAGGGTGTCAAAGCAATGAATATGAACCCCATGAGAAAACATGGAGAGTCGAATAGGGACTCTTGCCACTTTTATTATTGACTAGACAAAATAAAACATCACGACTGCAAGAATGAAATGATACGACTAGAACTGCGGGGTTGATCATAATCCTTTATGCGCCCATCATATCATATATATATATATCAAAGCGAGACTTTGCTTGGTGGTGCCACATTGGGTTGCCTAACCATTCATGACCTATGCAAGCACAAATGTAAACACAACCGAAAGGCACCTCCTATGCACGAAAGAGGATTTTAAACAAACCACACACGCTAGCACATATAATTGCCCTAAACGGGTCTTTAAATAAACCAGAGGGTTCTTGAACATGCTCCAACCACGGAAGCCCCATCGCATCTCTATTCATACTTCTCATGGCAAAAGAAAGCGATAAAACCCTACTTCTCATGCTCTCGAAAAGCAAGAAATAATGCGATAAAAGGTATAGAAAATACTAAACGGATAACAATCCGTAAGCAAAAGCAAGCAAATAAATACTGAAAACTTCAAGCATCACGACACGCAATAAAGAAATCTAGTGAGAAATGCGCAAAGGCATCAATAATCATGATCGGAATGTGTATCATACACATCCGAAATAAATAAACCTGCAAAAGATTGCAATCCAGACAATACATACAAAGGATGTGTATTGATATGCACGGACAAGAATGTGAGTCTATACACATTCGACTTATGAAATTCTGGCAACAGATCCTTGATGTCAAATAGAATGTTATGACATGGTATCTGACAATATTAATAACAAGGTAAAAACAGTAAAGGAGACAATCAATTTTTCACCCAGTTTGGTTCAACCAACCTACATCTGGGGGCATACCAAGCCAGGAATGAAGTCCACTATCAGCAGTATTAAATCAGAGTTAAACTCCCCCGCTTACAACCCTTCACCTAATCCCTACCCAATGACCCTTCTACCTAGGTCCTCCCTAGATATGGAATATCCTCATCCCACTTCCAATCATTGCAATGATGTCTAGTAGTCAACATCTCACCCATCGCATCAACAAATGATTTCCAACAACTCTTCAACACCTTGAGTTACCTCACAACTTCCTCCAAGAATATAACTTAACTCATTACTTCACAGATTATGAGTGAGAACAACACCTCTTTCCTATAGGCTTCTAGGTAAAATTGGTGACCTTTCTACAACCCGGAGGTTCACTCTACCAACTCTCCTAGAGTGGTTACAAATGTTCTAAAAATTACATCATTATAAATCATGTCCGTCCAAAACTTAGGTTACAAAAGCTTCTATTTATAACCTATTACCAACTGTTTTGGGTCTTCAAATCATAACAACTTGTTGCTAAAAATTCTCCACAATATTCTTCAAAACAATTTTGCTAAAACTGCCCAAGATATTCTCCACAAATTTAGGAGTTCAAGTAACAATAATTATTAACCAATGTTAACCTAATTTCCACGTATGGGTTTCTCCTAAAACGATTCAATTTATAATAAACATACTTTCCGAAAACTCGAAAATTAAAACCGCATATTCCACTTATTCAAAATGTCTTAACATTTGATGTGACATCACTCATCATGCATACTTTCTTGCGTAACTCTTCTTCGAAAATAGCATAACATTTGTTATGCAAATATACCGATCCGCACTCAAACATACTCCCCGCAGCATTGTCTTCATATCGAATGTCATGACATCATTCAAGACATTGGCACACCAACTGTTTTACCAAAATTGCGTACCAACACAAAACAATTACAACGTAGATCCAATGAACCGCAAGAAACTATCTAGACAAAGGATAAAGGATGTGCATCGATATGCATGGTCAAGAATGTGTGTCTATACATTCAACATAGATCCAAAGAACCCGCAAGAAATTGCAATCTAGACAAGGTAGACAAAGAGTGCACAAACATGTGTAAGAAAGAGATATGGATTCTACGATCCAAATCGGTTCAATAACCCGCAAGAAAGGTAAAACCAAGCAAGCAGACAAAAGAATGCACATACATGTGTGTAAGAACAAGATATGGATCCTACACATCCAAATCTCAAGAATAATGCTCAATGTACCTCGCACATGAAATAAAGTATTAGAAATAACAAAGCAAGTGCTTTAAAGAAAGCACTAAACGCGAAACTGATTATTCACATGATAATACACTAGTATAAGCATATAAGAAGTGAAATAAAATCACAAAAATTGGCTTAGGAAAGCACTTATTCGAAATCAGAACGAAAAATTCAACTTCTCAGAATTAATTAAAAATCACATTGTTGCTTGCAAATGAGACAACAGATTCAAAAGAATTAGTTCTAATTAATTTTGAGTGGAAGCGACAGGGAAGAGACACTGTTTTAGGCATGTTGCACTTAAAATTCGGTTCTAAAACCATCAAAAATGGTTTTAAAACATGCCAAAATGTTGGAAACAAGTATCATTACCTTGGACCTTTGATAAAAAAATGAGGTTTTACTCATCAAAATGCCTAAAAAGGCTTATGAAAAGTGAAAATTCATGCACCGAATTAATTTCCAATTCACATTATTTTTTATTTTGAAATGAGAAATAATTAGAGATTGATTCACATACACGAGGTAAACAATTCAAAACAAATGAATATGCAATGAGATGCCCTTTTTGCCCAAGCTGCCTTTTCAGGTTTTCGACTTGCGGTGTACATTCTTGTATATATATCCTTAACTTTTGCCCGAACCTTTTTGGTTCGCCAGGATGCCCTTATTTTTTCCTAGGCCAATCAACCTAGCAGGTCTCGTTCATGCATAGTATTTGTTGACTATATTTACGTTCACAGAGTGCGAGAGGTCTTTATCCATAGGGTGAGTGTTGTAGCAATCGCCAATATGACCTTTGTATGGGAGTTTATCTACCGGGTTCAATATTTTGGTATACTTGACGCTAAGTTATTGGTGAACCGGGATTAAGAAATTCGATAGTCTTGACCTTCTCAAGTAGTTTTCTCGAGGAATGTTATGGGAGAATGATATCGACACCATCCGATACTATCACACAGATTTAGTAACTCAAGGGCTTATGCCCCATGTGATTCAAATGTGTTATGCCTTGGCTATTCAAAGACTTTTGAGAGATTCTCCGAATCTTGACCCGATTGCCCTGTATGAGTTGGATGATAGCATGTAATACCCCTTGATTGGAAAGGCTTGTTACTGTAGATGTCTTTATCCGTAGTAATTTTGTCCATTAGAGGACCTTCATTCATTGAATATTTGTCATGTGAAATCCTCTTGTCAAACATTTAGTCATATGCAAACAGTGGTATTAAAATGCAAAGCTTATGTCTATCTTGAGGTTTATAAAATGTATTTTTTAGTAAAACAAAATTTGTAAGAATAATGATATCATCTCGTGAATTATAGTAAGCCTTACAGAGTCGATACCTTTTTATAACAAGACACTTCGAACTAACCATGCTTCAATTGTGACTTTTAAGGGTTATAACGTGGCTCGGTTCACTATTTAAGAAACAAAGGATAATGGCTCGAAATTTATTTGTACCCAACCTAATCTCCGTGATGTTCTCCGTCATATATTCATTAATTGCATCCTGAGTTCCAATAGAATTTGCAACACTTATATTTGGTGATGGTTCGAAACCTAAGTTTATTTGAAAAGATAGTCATCATTTTTGTAACATTTTTCTTTTGTCGAGGGTTTGTAGTGACCTCTTTTGACTATGTTATCCCTAACTTTTCCCGAACTGCTTATCGTGATAGATATTGATCGCTCGACTTAATGATTATAGGAACCATCATCGCTTTTGACTTAGAAGGATATCTTCGACACTACTCATCGTGATTGATCTGATATTTAGATTAATTGAGAAACAACCCCGCCCTGTGGTTTCAATTTGTGTAAAAAACTTCTACTTTAGGCTCAAAGGGTTGACTAGGATTAAATTTCTTATATCTCCACCGTTTAGGAATTGAAACAAGGCTCGTACATCGTTAGCACGGTCCGCTCAAAAGGATATCAAGAAATTATGGTATCGTCTTCGCATCCTCCTCTAAAGGTTTACCGCTTAAACAAGAGTTGAATATCACAAAAAGTAAGAAACAAAATTTAAATATAGTGAAACAAATGGATTATTTCAAGACAAACATGTGCAATGCATTAATGTGGGAAGCCAAATTTTGACATAAGGATAAATGTTCAAGCAAACAAAAAAAATTACAACTAAAAATTCAAATGAATGAAAGCTTCTCCGCGAACTCGCTACTTTATTGCATGCCTTGCGCTTCGATATTTGATGGATGGTAGAAAACTCCATCCGACCATCTTGCGTGAACTTGAAAACTCTTTCGTCAATCAGGTCCTAAATCTTGTTCTTCAGGGCCCAACAATTATTTGTGTCATGTCTAGAGCTATTGGAATGGTATGCACACTTTGCATTGGTATTGTACTTTGGAGAAGATGTCTTAACATGCTGAGGCGGATCTCTCAAAGCAATCAACTCTTCTTTTAACATATGTTGTAATGCTCTAGACAATGGCATATTGATTTTGGAAAATTGTCTTCTGGGTGTATCTTGCTTATGTCGATTATTTTGTTGTTGTTGGCTAAGCAATGTGAACTTGTCTCTTTCTTGGACAAGTCGCCTTTGTCTCATTAGAGGTTGGTTAATGTTTGATCCCTAACTCTAGAGGTTCGTCCCATTCGGTTGTCTTTGAACTTGAGAAGCTCATTGATGAAGACTCTCAATTCTTCTTGCCCCTGGGCTAAGTTTTTGATAAGAGTCATCTGACCAATCACCTGAATTCTCATCTCTACTATCTCAGCTTGCATTTGTTCAAATTTGCCATCCTTGTTGTCTTCAAGATTCTTCTTAGTGATGAGCTCTTTGATCTTTTCGACCATGAGCTGTCGGTGAACATTTCTTGGAATTGAGCGTTCTGAGCCTGGAAGTCTTTCACAGTCTGTTCGAGAACCATTTTTGCTGAAATAAACAGTGAGAGAATAAGAAAATCGGTCTTCAATGTACCTGTTATGAAATGTTATGCCATGAAATGCGATGTTATGCAATATTTTCAAGGACCTTAGGAATTTAAATTTGTTAAGCAAACACGAATAAACTTTTATTAGTTTACTTTTAGCAAGTACAATAGAAAGCTTAAACAAATAAAAAGAAATTCCTAGAGCTTAGGTCTCCCATGGACGCTTCCTCTTTGTGTTGAAGTAGGTATTGATGCTCTTCCTCATGAAGTAGCTCCGCCAACTCTAATACCTTTTTCTCGCTATTCGGCATTAAGCTTTGAATGTATCCCTTTCTTATTTGAGTTGAATCCAGGATCTTTAATTCTTTGAAATCAAGAGGCATGTTTGGATGAATAATGGTGTAGGTTCACACCTTCAAAGAATGTGTTCCATAACCATTGGTAGAACAATTGTAACGGCACCATAAGGTTTTGAGCTAGAGCTCGCACCCATTTGAGGTAAGTGTAATACGTGAACTCGACTTTGAGATTTTGTTTTGCTTTTTATCGCAAATGTGGATAGCAAGAGTCGCCACCGACTTTTCTTTTATCCAATTAAGGGAAGGTGAAAAGAACAGGAAAAGACCTTCGTTAGATTCTGAGTAAGGGAGAAGGTTATGAAAAGGGAAGGTATTAGCACCCCTTTCCATCCGTAGTTATCTACGGGCTCTTAGTTGCTCTTAGATCATTTAAAAAAAGTGCTTTCTGTGTGTTTGACAAAAATGTTTTGAAAAAGTTATTTCGCTTTGACTTTGTAATGATTCACGCTGGAATGTATACAAAGTGTTCGGAAATGTTTTGTTTTGGAAAAGAGTTTGAACTTTGACAAAAGTGTGAGGTGTGAAAAGTATTTTGATAGAGCAAGCAACTAAAAGTCTTTATTACCTACTCAGAATGGTCGTTTTCGTGTTGTTTTATGTTCCTTTAGAATAGCGTTATCCATACCATTAGTTGGTAGGTAACCCTATTCGTTGGATGTACAAGGGACATTTGAAGGGACATCGGATGGTCATAGAAGGCAACTTGTACGAAGTATCCTAGCACATTCGAAGGGACGATCATCACTTTTTGTAGGCAACAATCGACGGACGAGATCATGTATTCGTAGGCGACATCGTGGGTCTATGATCTTTGTATCGAAGGGACTATGATGATATGTTTGTAGGCAACGGTGCTAGGATACCTCAACGTTCGAGGGACTTGACCATTTAATCGAAAGGCAATGAGAGAGAATTACCCTAAGGGGTGCATGTGTGAAAAGAGTGTGTTGAATTTAGATATGTTATCTTGCAATTAGAAGTGATCTATGTCCGTTTTTATCTTTCCACACACGCCTAATTACTAACGCTTTATAGGGTGTGGAAAATAAATCATGGAAAGTAAAGTGCGGAAAAGTAAAGTCCTACGCTATTACATGGCTTTGGGCGCTTACATAATAGGAGGCGGAAAGTAAAAGTCCTAATCACCTATTACATCCCATAGGCGCTACATAATATTGAAAAGAAAAGCGAGAAAAATCGTCCAAACGTACAACCTGTAAGAAAATACATAATCGGAAAATACGAAAAATTGCATAAGAGAAAAAGTTAGTAAAAATATGATTTTGAAGATAAATTAAATTGAAAGGAAAATATTAAGAAAGAAAATAAGAAATAGAAAAGTTAGTTTTCGTGGAGTAAAATATATTGCTTGAGCTGTGATTCAACTCACGCCTCCGCAAAATTACCCAACACGCTGCCAACCGAGCTAGGTCGCCTTGGTGTTTTGAATCTGAAACAATGGTTTAAAAGGGAAAACGTGTCATAATTATACAATTCAAACACATTCAACACGCGTGGACCCCATTGTATGGATGGACGAATCGAATGCATAAGAGCCATGCAAGCCTCGCTTGGTCTCCGATCCACCAACGACGCTGGAGCCCTAGCTCCGCCTTCTCCGATCAACAAAAACACAACCCGCAAAAATACGCAAAATAAAAGACAAAAGGGACCCTACCCCTAAATCGAGGGTCGCGAACACGATGGTGGTGTCCGCTTGCCCGAAAATCCATGTATCACCGGCTCAATCAAACAGCCCAAATGCCCTAACAATGGTGGTTTGTGTTTTCTACGCCTAAGCTCACATGAGATGCATCATTCATGATCTAATGAATGTCCCGAATCCATACAATCAAAAGAAAAGCTAATAACGATGGATTATAGAAATCAAATCACAAAATACCAAATCGGAGTGAGCTATGTAGCACGATCCGGGATGATTTGACTTTGTGTAAAGGTCGAGAACTACATCGATGTCCAAGAACACGAATGAGTGCTTGAAACAACTTGAAACTTGCTGAAATTCCAAAATCGAAATTGCCAACTTTGTGATTTTTTTGAATTTTAGGTTGCTTCAAGACGCTAGGTTTCGCCCTTTGGTCTTGTGAATGCAATAGGTATTTATAAGGCAAGAGTTTGAAGCAAAAAGAAAGAAAAAGATATGCTCTTGAATGCAAAATAATTTCTCTTTCAAATAAAATCAAATCTATTCAAAATTTGATTTTTCCTTCCTTGCATGAGCTAGCACGAATTTGGCAAGTTGTGGGCTTCCTTGGTCCTCAAGCTTGATAAAAACCAACCCAACTTATATTATACCTTGTTTTCATATTTTATTTAATTTAAATTTGAATTAAATGCTTTTAAATTCAAAAATAAATCAAAAATAGAAAGTGGTCGTGGCAAGGCATCAAGTGGTCACAAATAATATTATGATCAAGTTTAGATCATAAAATTATAGGCCCAATTGGAAAAATTGATTTTGCCGATATCTCTCTTTGGCAATTCTTCAAAATGCCCAACTTATGCAAGGTGTATTTTGCTCAATTTTTAACATTTTAGTGTTCTTGGACTTTTAGAAATCTCTATATGTCCTCTAAACAACCTCTTTGGTTTCATCTCAATTGAGTTTCCATGCTCAATAACACGCCTTTACAAAAGTTGACTTTGAAAAGGACTCAGAATGTTTTGATACATATCTTCAAAATGAAGCATTTTTGACCATGCTTAGAGACATGAATTTGTAGAGAATTGAATTCTCTTCAAAATGAGAGGTGGTGGAAAAATTTCGATAAAGTATGAGAAAGTTATGCTTAGCCAAAGTTCATTGACTTTTCTCTAAAAACCCTAATTTGGAAAGTTTGACTTTTGATCAAATCTTGAGTTTTCTTGATGAATCATGATCAACCCTTGATCAAATGATGAATGTTACTTTAAAATATGGATGTTGACCAAAACTCATGAAGTTTGATTGTATGTTGACCACAGTGACTTTTGTCCAATACAACCGATTTTCAACCATCCGAGTAATCATTCGAGGAAACTTGACTTGTAAGGCTTGAAACATGACATGGAGATTCTTTGAAGCATATGAGGAGGCATGATGACCATTGAGATGTTGGAAGTCCATTTTGATCTCGATAATTGCCAAACCCTAGTTTGGGTCGATTGTTCGCAGAGGTTTGTTCGACCAAACCTCGAGGAATCCTCGAGTATGGATATGTGAAATGTCTCGAGGAGTGGAGGGCAAATTTTGGGTATGATAGCTGCCCCTGCTCAATCTTCTTGTACCGAAGGGTTAGATTGGCATGTGTGCCTTTCGTGACCTGGAGGTAGAAGATGATTGAACACTCGAGTACACCGAAAATTTGCACTCACCGCTGATTGATGATGCAAGGAATGGGCTTACAGATGCCATTCGAGAAGCCGAAACTTCACCGGGGATGAGTCGACGCTAGACTCAAGAACGCCGCCGGATAGAGAATTGCTCGGAGATGGGCTTAAGATGCCATCTAGAAAGATTGATGTGGGGAACGAGCCGCACGCTAGCTCGCAGATGTCCCCAAGATAGAAAACACGGAGATGGGCTTAAGATGCCATCCGAGGAGTCGTACGTTAGACTTTGTGCTCGCCTTTGAATGAAGTTATTGGTTGGTATTGGTTTTAACCAAATATGCAGATTCGAAAGTGGAGAGATGTTGACAAATAATCGGAGACGGGCTTAAGATGCCATCCAAGGCAATCGAGTCGACGCCAAACTCAGAGTTGCTGCTGATAATAAGAGAGTGTCGATAAATCTTCGCTTTGATTATTCTTAGGGGATAATGGTCGTAACGTGGATAGCTTCCGCTGTGCTTCGGTGTTGATTCAATGCCTGCTTTCGAGGACAACCCGGTGATCGCTCGATAGTTTTTCCGCCTCGCTTCGTATTAATCTCGGATCCGTTGTCGGAGGACAACTTGGGTGGCTGTCAGATAGGGTTTCCGCCTTGCTTCGTATTAATCTTGACCTATTGTTTCGTGAGTGATTTTCACCGCTTTGGGAAAACAAAAGAAACTCGATAGAATATGGTTAGTCTTATGCATTATGATGCATGACGAATGTATGAATGATATATGCACAAGTTATGACTTTTATGAATAATATATGAATGATAAATGTTGTGGTATTTCAAAACATATCCATCTTGAAGAAAATGTGGATGCTCTGCTCGGGGATTTCTGGCTTCTGTTTGGGGACGAAACGGATGAAAACCCTGTTTTTGAAAGAGGAGAAAGATATCCTTGATTCTCCGATGCACTATCTGACCAAGTTCGAGCCTAGATATTTACACTGCTAAGGATGGTAGGGACTGAGAGGTACGTTACTGAGAATCTTTTGCATAGAACTTGCCCCTGGGAAAATTTACGAGGCGCCTTGCTGGGAATCTCGTAGGTCGATTCTCGCTGGGAAATGGAAATCGAAGCGCCCATCGTGGATCTTGGCCGACTTTGGGAAGCATTTGATTGTTACGGGAACAGGCTAGAAGGACTGGAGCCCGTTGAAACTCGGATGGGAATAAATGTAGGTTTTCTCCGATGCATTATCCGACCAAGTTTCGAACCGGATATTGCCGCCGGGAAATGGTAATTATTGAGAGGTATTCTCATCGGGATAAATGCTCACTGGGGTGAAATGTTATTGCTCAAGACCGTGTAATCGTTAAGTTGATCGATCTGCTCGTGGACTAATGCGATGAAACTTGGAATGTCGGAACTAGTGGAGGAAGATGTGTACTACCGGGAAGGTTTGTAGTGAGCGGCACCTCTACGGGATTGTACTGCAGGGGAACGTATTGGTGACTTTCGTCGTCATCTCAATTCCTAGAGCCTGTAGTAATTATTCTTGTTTGTTCACTTTTCGCATGTTTGTAAATAGATTTTTATTGTCAGATGCATATAATCATTCAAAGCAAATGTTGGACTTTATGCAAACAACAATAGTGAAAATTGTAAAGAGAAAGAACTTGTATTAATTTGAAAGGTGGCGTATGGCCAAGTGGTTTGTACACAAGAAAAGTAAAAAGCTATGCGGAAACAATCTCGTTAAGTTTCAACTATGCTAGTACTTAAATATTTCGACTATCTCATCTCCTTGCTGTCAGTAGAAAGTGAGCGAATTGATTTTTGCCATTTGAATCTTGAATGCTGATAGTAGTAGTCTGTAGATAAGTGACCTGGACGAGACATAGTGTACGCTTAAATCCGTAACTTTTGCCTAGACCACCCTTTCGTTTTCACCATCGATACCTTTTTGCCCAAGCCGCCTGCGTGTTTTCGACTTGTCGGGTGTACATATTTTGTATATATCCTTAACTTTTGCCCGAACCTTTGGTTCGCCAGATGCCCGATTTTGCCTAGGTCACCGACCTAGCGGTCTCGCTATGCGTAGTATTTTTGACTATGTCTGCTCACAGGGTGGGAAGTCTTCATCCATGGTGCTAAGTATCATAGATCCGGAAAATACCGCTTGACTACAAACGCTCCTCGAGGGGAGTCCATTTTCCGGATCACCTTGTGGAAGAATGATGCGCTTTACTACTAGATCACCGACTTGGTAGACTCGTGCTTGACTTTCTTGTTAAATGCCCCGATCATTCGCTTCGATAGATCCGTCCACAGCGTATGGACGCGAGTCGCTTCTCATCAACCAAGTTAACCGGTCAAGGCGAAGTCCGGATCCATTCTTCGCCTAGCTCGTGGTCCTAGAGGACTCTGGTTGAGGGTATCTGAACCTCGATTGGTAGGATTGCTTCCATACCGTATACAAGAGAGAAGGGAGTTGCCCCTGTTGATGTCCGTACGGTAGTGCGATAACCATGGAGAGCAAATGACAACATCTCGTGCCAATCCTTATAAATCACTGTCATCTTTTGTATGATATTCTTGATATTCTTGTTGGCGGCTTCCACTGCGCCATTCATCTTAGGCCGATATGGAGAAGAATTGTGATGCTTAACCTTGAACTGCGTGCATAGTTCAGTGATCATTTTGTTGTTGAGATTAGAGCCGTTATTTGTGATAATCCTTTCAGGAGTGCCATACCGACAGATAAGATTGTGCTTGATGAATCGAGGCACAACATTCTTGGTAACAGATGCAAACGAGGCTGCTTCTACCCATTTGGTGAAATAGTCAATTGCCACAAGGATGAAACGATGTCCGTTGAAAGCGGTGGGTTTGATTTCTCCAATCATGTCGATGCCCCACATTATAAAAGGCCAAGGAGCGGTTAAAACATTCAGTGGTACTAGAGGTACGTGCACTTTGTCTGTGTAAATTTGGCATTTGTGACAAGATCGAGCATAACGGTGACAATCAGCTTCCATGGTGGACAATAGTAACCTGTTCTCAGAATCTTCATAGCCATTGTATGTCCACTGGAGTGGGTACCGAATGCGCCTTCGTGTAATTCTTCCATGATACGTTCCGCTGTTTTCTGGTCCACACAACGGAGTAAGCACAAGTCATGATTGCGCTTGTATAAAATGTCGTTGCTGAGGAAGAATTTGGATGCAAATCTTCTCAAGAACTTCTTATCGTTGATGATGCCCCTCGCTGGATATTCCCCGAGTCTCAAGATACCTCTTCACTAGAACCAAGGTTTCTCTTCTGTATCAAGTTCACAACAGTATGTTGGTTCGTCAAACTTCTCGATGATGATTTGGGGAGCCTCGTTGTCCCATCTAACCTTGAACATAGACGACATAGTAGCCAACGCGTTTGCCAACTGATTCTCTTCTCGTGGAATGTGATCAAAAGTAATGTCTTCGAAGTAGGGGATCAAACTTAGAACATGCCTCGATAGGGAATGAGATTTGATGCTTCGATCCCACTCTTTGATCCGACCGATTACTAAAGTCGAGTCTCCATATACTTGCAAGAACTTGATTCTTAAGTCAATAGCAATTTTAATACCCATGATGCACGTTCAGATTCGCCATGTTATTAGTGCAATCGAAACATTATCTCGCGTGAAAGGCGATGCTGTAGGAGATATAATGATGGCGCCAATGCCATTGCCAAGTGCGTTTGAGGCTCCATCAAAGACCATGATTCATCGGGATCCTTGTTCAGGTCCTTCGTCTGGTCCTGGTTTTTCATAATCAGGAACTAACAAAACATTTTCGTCTGAAACTCGAATCGCATAGATCGATAGTCATCTACGGCTTGATGAGCCAAATGATCGGCTACTACACTTCCTTTGATCACTTTCTGAGAAGTATATTGGATGTTGTAACACCCGAAAATTATTTAATTAAATTATATAAGGAATTATTTATTGGAATTTAGTCGAAGTTGGATTTATCAGTAAAATTATAAGGAGAATTAATAAATTGATAAGTTGATTTAGGGTGATTAAATGAATTATCGGAAGTTGGGATTAATTAGTGATGAATTAATTTTATTATAGAATATTATTAGAAATAATGTTAGAAATAAGTGTGGATTAATAGAGTTATTTAATTGGTGTTAGAAGTAGTGGAAATGAGGTGTGAAAATTAAGACAAATAGAAATAATAGAATTATTATTATTATTATTATTATTATTATTATTATTATTATTATTATTATTATTATTATTATTATTATTATTATTATAAGTTGGATTTAATTATAAGAGATATAAAAGGAGAATTATAAGGGTTTAGTGAAGATTTTTGGGAAAAGGTTGTATATGGGAGAAAGAAAATAGGATTAAGTGAATAACCAGTTTAGTCGGAGAATTAATATTATGAGTAGAAATTAATTGACTAAAATATTTAGTGGGTTTTATTATAATGTGAGAAATAAAATGAGAAGTATTATTTAATGAGTAGAATAATTAATTTAATTAATAATAGAGTAGAATATAAAGGCGTATTTAAAGGAAGAAAAATAATAGGAATAGGGTTTGTACGTGAGAAAAGAAACCAAATTGAAGAAGGAGGAGGCACAAAGGTTAGGAGAGGATACCGAAATGCACAATCGAACCGGAAGGTAGAAATTGACCGAAATTAGAGAGACCGTTAATCCAAGGTAAGGGTGGGGTTCTGACTTTCTAATGAGTTGTATGATGAGTAGTATATGGAAATTAGGATAATGGAGAATTTTGCTATGTATTTATGATTGTTCTATTTGGTGAGAAATTATTTGATGTCAGTGCGTTGAAATTATTCTTGAATATGATGAAATTTGTCTTGAGTTTTAAGTTGCTAAATTGATTTTGTAGGTTGAATATGTATATATTATTTCGTTATAATATTTATATATGTGTAGTGTATAACCATGTTTATCCACATATGTACCGAAACTTTATCAAATATATTTATATGCACGGTATCGTAACTTTTCATTAATTTAATTGTTTTGGTAGACATCACAATTGGGTAGATAATTGAGGGTATCACGTTACGATTAGTATATTAGGGTGTCTAAAATCTAAGTTAATGTTTCATACATTGTAGCATTAGTTTATTTGATTGGTTAATGTTTGATAAAGTCTAACCTTATAATTGTTAATTTACAATTTTAATATATTGATAACATAAAGTTTTGTTTATGAGAATAATATTAGCTATTTAACTATTAGCTTTTATAATTATAATAGTTTTAGTATTATTAATATGATAAATTAAGAGTTTTGAGTAAGAGACGATTATTTGGTTAATTGATTAATTTAAATTATTTCGATTCTATTAGAGTTATTAAAGTTGTCAATAGAGTTGTTAGAATTGTCAATAAAATTATCAGAGTTATTTTGAGTTATTAAGAGTCATACTTTAATGGTTTTGGGTGATTCTGACATGTCTAGAGTTGTCATCATTGTTTTCGAGTTGTTTAAAATTAAACCTAATAAGTCGTGAGAATTAAAGGTAAAGGTATTTGACCCTTTAGAGTTGTTTTACTATTACTTGAGTCAGACCATTAACCAATTATTTTCATAAATATTATTTTACATACAAGAGTTGTCGGTAGAGAAATTTTGAGCACCTTAGAGTTATTTTAGAATTGTAGGGATCGTGGTAGAGTGATTCATAATTTATTGAGAATTATGTCAAGTTATAATTATATATTATTATGACATTTTTATGAGTTAAGAGTATAGAATAAGTTATATAATTGCAGGTGATAAATTGTGTCTTGTTGTTTCCGTTGAATTGTTGTTGTTGTTTGTTGGTATTGATGTTGTTAATAAATTGCGAAGTTGTAGATTGTGATGAAATTGGTTGTTGTTTGCTCAGATTAATTCTATTGATAAACTATTATTGTTGTTGATACGCTGATGAAGTTGTAGGTCGATGACCAATGTTGATAAGTTGTTTTGGCAGTTGATAAAGATGTAGGCCTATGGTCAATGTTGAATAAGTTGAATTGTTCTAATTTATGGGCATGCTTGAGTTGTAGGTCGAATGACCGGTTGATCTAGTTGTTGTTGTTGTATGTTGTTGTTGTTGTTGTTGTTGCATCGTTGTGTATTTGTTGTTGAAGTTGAGGTCGCATGGCATACATTGCATGATTGTTGGCCCGGATTGGCACCACGTTGAAAGTTGAAGGCTTATGCCTTGGCCTTGATGGCACCACGCTGAAGGCTTATGCCTTGTTGAATGCCTCGATAATCCGCATGATTTTAAGTTGGGAGTTCGCTCCAAATGGTACCACATGCATTTGCATAGTCGAGTCACATATTGAGTCGCATGTTAAAGTTGTTGGTATTATTCGTTATTTGTTGATTGTCATTGTGATGTTATTATAAGTTGTTGTTGCTATAAGTTGTTATTGTTGTGAGTTGTTGTTGTTTCGCGTGCTATAAGTATCCGTTGTTATAAGTTGTTGTGGTTATAAGTTGTTGTTATAAGTTGATGTTTTTATTAGGTTGTGTTGATTTAAGTTGTTACGTTGATTAAATAAAATGTCTTCTTGTTATTATTTAGTTGTTTGTTGGTTGTATGAATAATTATCAAGCATTGATTTACCTTATCTCAATTCTAATATATTATTTATCATACGATTTATTAGATTGTTAGATATCTCACCCCTTTTGTTGTGATGTTGCCTACGTGGTAACGTGCGTGTAATGAAGAACAAAAGTTTAGTTGTCGTAGTTCGAGTCGGGTTGCCGCCTCGATACGTAACACTCGGGGATGAACGCTAGTTGTTTTGCTATTTTGATTTTGTTGTTGAATAACTATGTTGATATATGAAAAGTAATTGTTGACTTTAAATTGTTTTAAGTTGAAAATATGCTATGGCATCCAAGTTGATTAATGTAGTTCCGCTGCTTAATATTAATAAAGTTGATTCATGTTGTTTCGTTTCATCCGAGTTTAGGTGTTATGTATCCGTGTTACCGTGTTGTTGTTTTAGTTGAATTGTAATACTCCAATTGTTTGTTGAAAAGAATTTTATAACCTCGGATTTTCATAATAATTACCGGGGTAGAATTGGGGTGTTACAAATGTCGTATTCGGTCAAGATCATTTGTCATCTTGCTATTCTTCCGGAGAGAGCTGGTTTCTCAAATATGTATTTTATCGGATCCATCTTGGAAATCAACAAAGTAGTGTGAGTCAACATATACCGCCTTAGTCGGCGAAAGTGTTTGTTAGCGCTGCAAGTTTTCTGAGTATATCTTGTTTCACAATGATAAACTTTTGCTAAGGTAGTATATTGCATATGCTTTTCAACCAAACTCGTCATATTGCCCCAACACACACCCCATTGAATTCTCTAACACTGTCAAGTACATGATAAGAGGTCTTCCTTCGGTGGCATCGTAATAGGAGATGTGGTACTCCTTGATTTTGTCAAAGCGACTGAAATCGCGCTCCATTCCACTATTGATCTTTCTTCAATTGAAGATGGCTCACAAGTAGCGCTAGATTTGCAATGAATTGCAATGTAGTTCAATCGTCCCAAGAAACCTCGACTTCCTTCTTGCGGGAGTCGGGCATTTCTTGAATAGCTTTAACCTTGGCGGGTCAACTTCAATACCTTACCGGCGACAACAAACCCTAGGAGCTTACCAGATCCGACTCCAAAGGTGCACTTGTGGGATTAAGTCTTAGTCCATTTCTTCGCCTATCAAATAGTTTCGCAAATGATCGAGATGTTCTTCTTCATCGCGATCGAGCTATCATGTCATCGACGAGACCTCTATCTCGTGATGAATCATGTCATGAAATAATGCCACCATAGCACGCCGATAAGTGGCGCCGTGTTCTTTAGTCCGAACGGCATGACCTTGTAGCGTAGTACCCCATTGTGTAACAAAAGTAGTCTTTCCATGTTTCGTGAGCCATTTCGATCCGATTGTAATCGAGAAACCATCCATGAAGGAGAAGACCTTATGTCATGTTGTCAACCGTAACATCAATACGAGGAAGTGGAAATCGCTTCTGGACTCGCCTGCTCAAATCAGAATCCACACATTCGCATTTTACCATCCTTCTTAGGTACGGGTACCACGTTAGCAACCCACTATGGATAAGAAGTCACTAAGAAACCCGCATTGAATCGCTTCATAACTTCGACTTTGATTTTCTCGTATATCTCAGACGCATGCGTAACCTTTCGCTTCAACGGAGACAACCTCTTTCTAAGAATCGGTACCACAATGTCAATGTCTAGACCTGACATGTCTTTGTATGACCAAGCAAAACCTCGATATAGTCTCGTAGCATCCGAACCAATCTTTCTTTGAAACCTGCTCTCAAGACTCGCCCTATCTTGATCTTTTTGTCTTCATCAGACTCCAAATTCACAACCTCCATCGACTCTTCATGCGGTCAGATAACTCGCTTCTTCTTGTGTAAAGCATCGACAAGTTCTCTCGGCACTTCACAATCTTCCTCACCTTCGCCTTCGCTTGGTAGATCGGATTATCAAGTCATATTTAGCAATAGCATAGTTGTTATCAACGAGATTCGAGTGATTCTCATAGTATCATGTGTGTGTAAGAACACATAGCTTTTGAAGGGTGATAAAGTAAAAGAAAGAAAACAACATTTAAATGCAAAAGTCCAACGATTTTATTGAATGAAAATATGCAAATGATGTGATAATAACCTCGTAAAGGAGCCATGATGCCTCGCAAGGCACTAGGCTTTAAAGTTTATTGTTCAAAGCATAGAAAAGAAAAGCAAAACAGAAACAAAAGCAATTACTCCCGCCTAAAGGAGATTGGTATGACGCTTTAGTCTTCCAATTGCCGAGTCCGTTGTCGGGAGTCGAAGATCCACTTGTTGATGTCAAGTCGTTGTCGCCGCTTTTCGTAGTATGGACTCCATCTTTGCCGACGCGAAAGAAGTTGGTCGCACGCTCGCGGCGTAACATCTTCTCGACCTTGGATGGTGAAGCTTCAAACCGCCTTGTCGACTTGAAAGGAAAATCGAAGTCGACCCCAAATAGTACTACCTCCTCCTTCAATCAGCTTGAGCATCCTTCAATAAGTCATCCTAGGCGAACTTATGTAACTTGGGAGGATAGAGAGTCAACAGTACGACCCTGAACCTTCCTCAAAAGCTTGACAGGAGTTTCAAGAATTCACCTTCCATCTCGAGATATCGGAAAGATCAGAGATGACCGACCATATATTCTCTTCACCACATACAGTAACAACCTTCCCTTCATTGGGTACTTCAACATGTAAGGTAGTAATACCGCTTCCCATGTATCCAAGGGCGCCCAAGTAGGCAAGAGTAAGCCGGACGGATGTCCATGACAAAGAAAGTGGAGTCAAAGTCTAGGAACCGACTTTTAACAGTGTAATGAGTTCTCCAAGTACTATTCGCTAACCACCAAAAGCTCTCACAATTATGTCACCGGGCTTCAAGACCAATCCTTCAACATTAAGTCGGTCAAAAGCACTCTTCGGTAGGATATTTAGAGCGGAACCAAGATTCACCAAAACATAAGACAATGTAGTGCCCTTGCATTCAACAGATGTGCAAGGCTTTGTGTTTCTTTTCCCAAGTCAATCAAGATCGAAAAGCCTAGGGCGTTGTTGCGCCAGTGCTAGCAATACAAACTTCAAATTGATCGAGTAGTGTTCTGCGGCACGTGAGCATTCTTCGAAACTTCACCAAGGCTTTAGCATGAGCCTTAGAGCATAAGAGCAGAGCAAGCATGGAGATCTTGGACGGAGTCTCGTCCCAACTGCTCCACAACATCAGTAGTCACTCTTCTTGATAATCTTTAATTTCCTCCATTTCTTGTTTGGAGGTGTCTCAAAGAACTTCCTTTGGTACTGGCCGAGCAAGATGAGTCATCGTTCTTTTCTAGCTTCGGAACTCGGTTGAATAGCCGGAATGCGAAGCTGAGTCGTGTTGTTCGAGGAGAGATCTCGAGAAAACACTCTTCCAGTTCTAGTCACCTTACTTGATCCGGTGATGTTGTCAACGTCAGGAATGGTAGCTTCAACTGTAAGATCTTCAATGGTCAGAGGGTCTTGCTTGACGCCATAATAGTAAACCTCACCATAGTTCCAAGGTATAGCTTTGTCATGAGTACGGAACTGGTCCGGGAGAAGTAATGATGAGAGTGCCACTCTAGCACGTGGATCGAGAGGAAACCTTATTGTGTTAACATCAAGATAGTCTTCGAAATCGCCTCCCCATCCGGCGCCTTAACATCTTCAATAGGAATCTTATAGCTTTCAGGAACAGTATACTTCACCATGTAATCAAACTTTCCACTTGGCTGCCCCAAGGTATCTCATACTTCTGGTACGGCTTCGCTCACATCTTCGATCTTCAGATTCTTTGACAAGTCTTCACAGCCTCCACAGTGATGGTTTTAGAAATAGCACTGCTGTTATCCATCATGTATTGAAGACGCCTTCTCAACCAAGCACATCCATCGTGTGCATGGGCTTTTACGTGAACCGACTTTGAGATTTTGTTTTGCTTTTTATCGCAAATACGCGGATAGCAAGAGTCGCCACCGAATTTTCTTTTATCCAATTAAGGGAAGGTGAAAAGAATAGAAAAGACCTTCGTTAGATTCTGAGTAATGGAGAAGGTTATGAAAAGGGAAGGTATTAGCACCCTTTCCATCCGTAGTTATCTACGGCTCTAGTTGCTCTTAGATCATTTTAAAAGTGCTTTCGTGTGTTTGACAAAAATGTTTTGAAAAGGAATTTCGCTTTGACTTTGTAATGATTCACACCGAATGTATACAAAGTGTTCTAAATGTTTTGTTTTGGAAAAGAGTTTGAACTTTGACAAAAGTGTGAGGTGTGAAAAGTATTTTGATAGAAAGCAACTAAAAGTCTTCATTACCTACTCGTAATGGTCGCTTTGTTGTTTTATCGCCTTTAGAATAGCTATCCATACCATTAGTTGGTAGGTAACCCTATTCGCTGGATGTAGAAGGGACATTCAAGGACATCGGATGGTCATAGGGCAACTTGTAGGAAGTATCCTAGAACATTCAAGGGACGATCATCACTTTTCGTAGGCAACAATCGAGGGACGAGATCATGTATTCGTAGGCTTACATCGTGGGTCTATGATCTTTGTATCGAAGGGACTATGATGATATGTTTCAGGCACCTGCTAGGATACCTCAACGCTCGAGGGACTTGAACATTTAATCGAAAGGCAATGAGAGAAATACCCTAAGCGGGTGCATGTGTGAAAAGAGGTGTTGAATTTAGATATGTTATCTTGCAATTAGAAGTGATCTATGTCCATTTTATCTTGCCATACACGCCTAATTACTAGCAGCTTTAGAAAAGCGGAAAATAAATGAAAGTAAAGTGCGGAAAGTAAAGTCCACGCTATTACATGGCTTTGGGGCTACATAATAGGAGTGCGGAAAGTAAAAGTCCTAATTAGTCTTACAACCTATAGGCGCTACATAATATTGAAAAGAAATGAAAAATCACGAACGTTACAACTTGTAAGCAAATACATAATCTAAAATACGAAAATTGCATAAGAGAAAAAGTTAGTAAAAATATGATTTTTGAATGAGGAAAAATATTTTAGATTAGTGATGACAATAAGATGATAAGATAATTTTTTGGTAATTTTCTGAATCAATTTCGATAATTAAAAGCAATTAAAAGTCAATTTAATGGTTAATTATCAATTAATTAAAATATACATGCAAAATATTAATTTTAATGTCAAAAATTAAATAGACATTTTTTCGATTAAAATGAAAAAGGAAAATATTTTTGGTGATTTTTAAATGCATGAGAAAAATATTTGAAGATAAATAAAATTGAAAGGAAAATATTAAGAAAGAAAATAAGAAATAGAAAAAGTTTTCGGGAGTAAAATATATTGTCAAGCCGATTCGAACCGACGCCCGCAGTAAATTACCCAACACGCCCAATCGAGCTAGGTCGCCTTTGTGTTTTGAACTGAAATAATGGTTTAAAAGGGAAAACGTGGTCATAATTATACAATTCAAACACGTCAACACGCGTGGACCCCTTGTATGGATGGACGAATCGAACGATAAGAGTCATGCAAGCCTCGCGGTCTCGATCCGATTCAACGACGCTGAGCCCTAGCTCTATCCGTCTTATCCGATCAACCAAAACTCAACCCGCAAAAATACGCAAAATAAAAAGACAAAGAGGGACCCTACCCCTAAATCGAGGGTCATGAACACGATGGTGGTGTCCGCTGTCTAAAATCCTCAGACGCCCGGTTCAAATCAAACAGCCCAAATGCCCAACAATGGTGGTTTGTGTTTACGCCTAAGCTCACACGAGATGCATCATTCATGATCTAATGAATGTCCCGAATCCATACAATCAAAAGAAAATGCTTAATAACGCATGGATTATAGAAATCGAAATCAAGCAAAATACCAAATCGGAGTGAGCTATGTAGCACGATCCGATGATTTGACTTTGTGTAAAGGTCGGAACTGGCTGGGATGTCTAGGAACACGAATGAGTGCTTGAAACAACTTGAAACTCATTGAAAATCCAAAATCGAAATTGCCAACTTTGTGAAAAAATTTGGAATTTTAGGTGGCTTCAAGTGGCTAGGGTTTCCTTTGGTCTTGTGAATGCAATAGGTATTTATAAGGCAAGAGTTTGAAGCAAAAAAAAGAAAGAAAAAGATATGCTCTGAATGCAAAATAATTTCTTTTCAAATCAAATCAAATCTTTTCAAAATTTGATTTTTCCTTCCTCGCATGAGCTAGACGAATTGGCAAGTCAGGTGGGCTTCCTTGGTCCTCAAGCTTGATAAAAACCAACCCAACTTTAATTATACCTTGTTTTCATATTTTATTTATTTTAAATTTGAATTAAATGCTTTTAAATTCAAAAATAAATCAAAAATAGAAAGTGGTCGGCAAGGCATCAAGTGGTCACAAATAATATTATGATCAAGTTTGGATCATAAAATTATAGGCCCAATTGGAAAAATTGGATTTTGTCGATATCTCTTTGTAGTAATTCTTCAAAATGCCCAACTTGGCAAGGTGTATTTTGCTCAATTTTAACATTTTGAGTGTTCTCGACTTTTAGGAAGCTCTAGATGTCCTCTAAACAACCTCTTTGGTTTTATCCAGAGTTTTAAAACTGCACGACCGGCCGGTCGGTCGTGAACCGGAACCGGCCGTAACCGGTCCGTTCAATCATTGGATCGGGAATGTCGTTGAACCAGAAGAACCTATGAAACCGAAAACCGTGGTTCAACTCGTATTTTTAATTTTTAATTTTTTATTCAAAATTTTAAATTTTAAAAAATATGTAATTTAAATTTTTATTCATTTGGATTATTTTATTAAAATATTATATTTAAATAAAAAATAAAATTAATTAATTATATTATTGACAAATAAAATGTTGTTGATGCGCTTGATTTTGTAGATAATTTTGATATTGAAGAAGGATATCTTAATATTGAAATAACCTTTACTCCTTGAAACTAAATAGTAGATAATAAAATTATTTTGTTATAAATTATTCAATTATACTATGTTGCAATTATATTTTGTAATTTTGTACTATTTTATTATATATGATACTTATATTGAAAATTTAAATTTAAATTATCAAATTGTAAATTTATTTATGACATGATATTTTTAAAATATTTAAAATTTAAATTTAAATCATCAAATTGTGAATTTATTTATGAAATGATATTTTAAAAAAAATTAGTTCTAATTATATTTTGTAGAGATTGAGTCATCCGTTCGACAAGTTTTATACCTATATCGCTTTGTTATAAAGGTCGGCCTAATCAACAGCTTTAATCCGATTAGTCATGGTTCGACCAAAGGACCCAATGGTTCAACCAATAAACTAGTGACCCAAGACCTTCACGGTTTGATCTCCGGTCCGTTTTTAAAACACGGTTTTATCTCAATTGAGTTTCCATGCTCAATAACACTTCTTTACAAAAGTTAACTTTTGTTGACTTTGAAAAGGACCGTAATGTTTTGATCCATATCTTCAAAATGAAGCATTTTCTGACCATGCTTGTGAGACATGAAGTTGTATAGAATTTAATTCTCTTCAAAATGAGAGGTGGTGGAAAAATTTCTGATAAAGTATGAGAAAGTTATGCTCAGTCAAAGTTCGCTTGACTTTTTCTGAAAACCCTAATTTGGAAAGTTTGACTTTTGATCAAATCTTGAGTTTTCTTGATGAATCATGATCAACCTTGATCAAATGATGAATTTTACTTCCAATATGGATGTTGACCAAAAATCATGAAGTTTGATTGTATGTTGACCATAGTTGACTTTTGTCCAATACAACCGATTTTCAACCATCCGAGCAATTGTCCGAGGAAACTTGACTTGTGCTAAACATGACATGGAGATTCTTGAAGCATACGAGGAGTCATGATGACCATTGGAGATATTGGAAGTCCATTTTGATTCGAGAATTACCAAACCCTAGTTGGGTTTATTGTTCAGAGAGGTTTGTTCGACCAAACCTCGAGGAATCCTCGAGTATGGATATGTGAAATGTCTTGAGGAGTAGGAGGTAAATTTTGGGGTATGACAAAGAAGGTTCCAAGGAATGGAATTTTGTGCCCCAAATCCTTGGTATCGCCTTTTTCACTATGCCCCAAGCGTGCACAAATCTTCGACAGTAGTTCCGAGATTGTTTTCGTAGTCAAACACAATGTCTTGGAAAAGCATATCACGAGGAACATCTCTTCGTGCATAACCAAACAAACATAAAGCTAGAGAAGGGTTTTAAGTGATACCTCCCTTATGCCAAGGAGTGGTACATTAGGAATTCCCACAACGCTAATGAAAGTGAAGTCCTTTGAGAAAAAGACACCAACGGATATTTGAATGAGAGAGTTACATCACCTCGAGACCACTTCAATCTTTGCTTGTCTTCTCAAGATCGATCGAGGAAGGTGCGAAATAAACCATCCGGAGTAACCGGATGCGACACATGAGAGTTCCTTGTCTTTTGGTAGTACGAAAGGGAGAGAATGCGAATATCCCAAGTAAGGTAGGCATACAAGTGAGGAATATCTTGATGGTGTTTACGCTCACGAACCGGTCGGGATTAGGAAATAGCACCAAGCCATAGATTATCAAGGCTAAAATGTCTTCGAATGCATAGAAACTCATGGCCTTTAGGAATTATGCGAAATTGTCAAGTGCGAGTTTTGGTTGTTAAAGTGAGTTTTCTTGGTCATGTGATTTCCAAGAATGGTATTGTTGTAGACCCTACAAAAGTAGTAGTGATCTCTCGGGGAAGCGCCAAGCTTCGTAGATTCGTAGTTCTGGTTTGGTGTTACAGGAAATTCATTGAGGGATTTTGTTAGCATTACCGCTGACTAAGTTAACCGTAGTGGGGCAAGTGTTTATTTGGGATGCAGATGTGAGAAAGGATTCCAAGAATGAAGAGGAGGTCGACTAGTGTCCGATTTTAATTTTGTCGAATCCGTAAGAATCTTTCGTGGTGTATTATGATGCGCCCTGATGGGTTTAGGAGGTTTTGATGCAAGATAGGCAAGTTGTGGCTTATGCTTCAAGACTTGAAGACTCATGAAAGGAATTACCCGACTCATGATTTAGAGTTGGCGGATGTTGCGTTTGTGTGAAATTATGGAGGCATTATCCGTATGGTTCACGGTTTGAAGTGTTCAAGGATCATAAGAGCTCAAGTATCTCTTCGATCGTAGGAGTTAAATATGAGGCGCAGGAGATGGTTAGAATTTCAAGGATTATGATTTTGGTTTGAATTACCATCCCGTAAGGCAAACGTCGCGGGCGTATGCGCCAAGGTGAAGTCCTTGCATATGTCGATGTTAATGGTTCGTGAATTGGATTTAGTGGAACAATTTAGAGACTTGAGTTTGGTATGAGACTACTCCAATAGTGTGAAGTTGTGCATGTTGAAGTGACTAGTGGTATTTTGGAAGAGATTCGAAACGGGCGTAAGTCCGTGGGTTTGGTAGCTGTTTCGACATTGATTAACCAAGGTCAAGGAGGTGAGTTCCAATGATGAGAATGGCCCATGAGATTTGGTGATAGGTTTGATGTTGGTCGAGATTAGAAAGAATATTTTGAAGAAGGACACCAGTGGATCGAGTATTCATCCCGGCTACCAAGATGTACCATGATTCAAGAAATTATTTTGGTGGCCCGGAATGAAAAAGGAAATTTCCAAGTCATGCGTGTTTGGTTTGTCGGAAATCAAAGATCGAGCATCGGGTTGTCAGATCGGATGGAACTGTTTCGCTCCGAATGGAAATGGGATGGCATTTCTATGGATTTTGTGTCCGTCGGTTTGTGAACAGCAAAGAACTGCGGATTCTATTTGGGTGATCGCCGATCGACGAAGTCTACTCACTTTATTCCAATAAGAATGGATTATCCGATGGAGAGGTTGGCGTAATTGTATGTTTAGAAGATTGTAAGTTTGCATGGTATTCCGTCTAG
This sequence comes from Vicia sativa, assembly GCA_021764765.1. Lineage (NCBI taxonomy): Eukaryota > Viridiplantae > Streptophyta > Magnoliopsida > Fabales > Fabaceae > Vicia > Vicia sativa. Next base: position 227,676,519 of record CM038792.1, read on the forward strand.
CATTGTGCCTGACAGAGATCCGAGGTTTACTTCTAAGTTTTGGACAGGTCAAGAAGCTCCGGTACTAAGTTACGTTGAGTTCGCGATCATCCGCAGACGATGGTCGATCGGAGAGGATACTCTAGAAGATTTGTTGAGGGCTTGCAGTTAGAGAAAGGTGGAGCTTGGGATAGCTACTTGTCGTTGATCGAGTTTACCTACAACAATAGTTTTCATTCGAGCATGGTATGGCTCCGCTTTGAGGCATTGTATGGTATGAGATGTCGGACACCGCTTGGTTGGTACGAATCGAGAAAGTGTTGTGATTGGACCGTAGATCGCTCAACAAACTTCGTAAAAGATTAAGATGATTCAGAGAAGATGAGAACTTCTCGTAGTCGCGTAAAAGTTATCATGATAATGAGGAAAGATCTTGAGTTTAATGAAGGAGCGTGTTCATGCGAGTTATCCGATGATCGGTATTGGTCGAGCCAAGTCAAAGAAGTTGACCCGCCTTTATCGGTCCGCTTCAGACACCAAGAGAGTTGGGAAAGTTGCTTATCGATTGCTTTACCGCCATTATCATGAATTTGCATGATGTTTTCCATGTATCTCAATTGGAGGAGGTACGCTGGATCCGCTCTCATGAGATTCAAGTAGTACGATGTTCAAAAGGGATAATTTGATCAAAGAAGCGATCATGAATCGAGGATCGGAAAGTGAAGCAATTGCAGGTAAAGAGATAGCACCCAGACGAGTAGCTCGGGGAGGACCAATCAAGGAAATGTCACTGAGTCGGAGAGTGATCGCGACTTTATCGTCTATTAATCGCCAGATCGCAAGTGCACAATCTATCGCGTAGTTTTAAAAGATATCGAACCCACAGACTATAAATCGATCTATCGTTATCCTAAGTTACTGTGATACGCCTAAGGCGAATAATTCTTTAAGATTTTTGGTTAAGGAAAATATAATAAATAAACAGATATTAGTATGTAATTGCCTAACCTAAGGGATCCATTTCCATTGACTTGTTACTCAAGTTGATAAAAATCCTATTTCAGAAAACAATATTCATCTAAAATCCTATCTCAAATCGTCATTGAATCGGATCATGCAATTAAATCCTAACGATGCTCGCTATCCTCCGAATTTAAAAACACTTTTGAAAATAAATAAAGTTTAATCTCTTTAAAACGTCAGCCTTTTAAAATTAATACCTAGTATCCACTATCTCGTTCTAAACCTCAAATCGGCGCTCGTTGGTTTCTAACCTTAGTCCATTTATTAACCTCAAACCGTTGGTTTCTAAACCTTTAATAAATTAAAATAGATATCTAAGTCGAAAGAATATTTTTACAACGTAACATTATGCCAGTTTATTTTCGGATTCCTTTGGTTCGATTACTTTACATACCAATACCAGAACAATTTAGCCAGACATATTAATTAATTCAGACATGCATAAATAATATGGTTTGATATATTTAAACATTTCCGAAATCAAATAAATTATATCAGGCAACAATAAATTAAATAAAATAAATAAATTAAACCTGAAATTAAGAATGCTCGAAATAATCTTGTTCTTCGAAATAAACGAGCATCCACCACAGGCCGTTGAATCGCTCGAGACTTTGAATTCGATGTAAGAAAATAAACAAGGAATAAAGCACTAGATCTAACGTTAGATCGCTGAAAACCGGAAAATAAATCTAAACAAAGAAACTGAAAACGAAAATAAATTAAAAGTACAATACTGAAAATAAAATTGCGAAATATGAAATAACGGTTGTTCGGTAAAAATGCCAACCCTAATTCAAATCGAACTCAGATTATAGATCTCTTTTGTAATCGCTTTCCGAACTTCCTATGCAAGCCAATGAACGTGGATAAAATATAGGCTTAAAGGATTCGAGACGGGCGCCCACGTAATCGGACTCAGACGCAAGGCCTCGGATTTGTAACGTGAGTGGGTCCACGCTGAGGCGGGCGCCCTTGTGTGGTGGAGGGTGAGACGGCCCTCACGGGCACCGGAATGAATTTGTCTTGTGGGCCACGCTGCCTGGGCCGGGCTTGCTTGCTTCGCTCAATAATTGCTTTCTCCTTATATAACACCTCCCTTTTCACTATATCACCCATTTGCTTCATTTCTTTGCTTTTTAATCCGATTTTTCCTCGATTTTACTTTTCTCGATTTATCTTTATTTAATACAAATACCGAAACATAGAAAATACCAACGTAATACGTAAATAAAGTAATATAATTAAATAAATATAGTAACATTGTTCATGAAAATTACGCCAAATATGTTATATAAATTCGGTTATCAAACTCCCTATATTTTAAACCTTTGCTTGTCCTCAAGCAAAAGTAAAATGAAAATCACTTAAGCATACGTCAAACGCAGATATATAACACAATTCATTTTGTACTAAGTTGCAATTCACTTCTTTTGGATAACTCGAGTTTAGACTTTGACACCAAAATTACCGTAATAACACTAGATAACCCCATTTTTGCAAACCAATTCGAGTCATGTTATTATAGCTCGACCTAATACTTTTGTTTTGTTTCACCCGCTTCATTCTTGCGCAATCACATTAAGCCCTTTACCTTATTACAAGTGGAGTAACCGATTAGTGACTTTGATCTTTATAATCCAGCCTAGGAGTCCCGGTAATTATATTTGGTACCCTTTATCCAACTACAAATCATGGGGATCGGATCGCCATCCGCCTACTACCAAGTTCAAAGCACTGTGGACCATCAACCAATTCATAATGGATGTTTGCATAAATATTTTATAGTTTCGCGACCGTTGAATTAAATGATCCGGTAAGGACCATCTAACTTAATAAGTGCATCTTCTAATAAAATTCTCTTTAAAATCTTGATCAATCACTTATATTCATCGATTCTCCACGTAGTTTGTCGTTTAAGCGTGCCGAATGCTTAATAAACTACTCGGATTACTTTAAAACTAAGTCTTAAGGTGTTGGTATAATAAGTACTTAAATCAATCTAACACATCGGGGTTTTAAAGTGTTAGGACGGATAATAATTTTGCTAAGTCGCTACCAATTCTTAATTAAAAATAAGCAACCTCAGTATTATTTGAGTGTGTTAATATATGCATTTTAATTTTGTTAAAATTTTTCGTTATGGCTCAAGAAAAAGGAGAAATTTAATAAGCACGAAATTTAAACATAAAAGACTAAAATTTCATAAACATGTATTTTATTGAATGGAAATTTTAATACAGGAAAAGGAAACAAAGAAATTTAGAAATGTAGCGAGAGGGTGATCACTCGCTTTCTTGAGAATTTTGACCTCTTGTTCTTCTTCCTCTAGTACGAGGTCGCCGACGCCGAATCGTAATCATTAAGGTTAAGCGATCCGCTATGCGAGCTTGCAATGCTCGTTACGATCATTGCGAAAAGCATATTCTTGGTGTTCGCGCGATTTCTTGTTGGTGGCGCTAACTCTAGTTGGTTGCGCCGCATCTCTTGTTGGTCACACTGCATTTCCCGCTGATCACGCTTGTAATTTTGTACGAGACGAAAGTCTCACTACTTTGTTGCATGGCGTGAAACAACCGATCTTGACGATTCAAATGAGCCCGCATAGCCGCCAAATTTGCAACCGGATCTTCTTGTTATCAGGCGGCAGGTGCATCAAGAACAAATCGCCAATTAGCGACCGGACGTCGATATGATCTCGACAAGGTAACACAACACCGGTATTTGACGACGATTAATCATTAATGTAAACCGCCATCATGTTCGAGAGATTATATGGGAATCCCGACAATAGATGACATCAAGTAGATGGCCGGCATCATATATTGTAACAAAGAAAATAGCTCGGCGGAAAGGCCTAAAGCATATGCTAAAGATGTGATGATGCCACCAAAACAAAGGATTAGACTGCCGCGCTCACGCATGTGTGGACGTGGTCGAGCAAGAAGGGTGCGCGCTGACAAGATGACCATCGAGGGCAATAAAAGAAACAACTCATTTTGGTTGACCTTGTGATTGGTCCGACCAAAAATAGTGTTACCAAGTATGCGGTGAAAGTACCTCAATGCGGGATTGTGGATGGGAAGCATAGAGATCTCGCCAACTCTCCGGGTTGACCGATAAGATCATTCCATAGAGCGAAACCGAGTCGATCCTAAGAAAATCACCGCCATCGAACGGTTTCAGTGAACATGCTCACCACGAGTAAAATGTAGAAGCTCAATGACCTTTCTTGATCAAGAGAATACTCTTGGTCAATATGCGGGCGGTTCCGGCCAGGTATGGATCGTCGGTAGGTGTCAGGTAGGAAAAGAACTAAGAAATTCAAGCACGAAAGTGGTTCATAGGTTGTACATGGCTCAGCAGACCTGGTTAAACCGGTGTTATTGAGCATGAAGAGGATGCTATTCGGTCATGCCTAAGGTTTCCAAACACCCGAACTTACATATTTTGTAGAAGCGAACGGGTATAGAATTTTTATATTTGGCATGTTGTCGACGCCGTCGCTATCTCTCGAATAATATTGGATAGGTTGGGTGGTCCATCTGGTTTGACTTGACGCTGATTGTCAGGAGCCAGATGGATAATGGGTCAAGAAGGAAATGGTAGAAATATGGTGTATGAGAGGAAATGGTAGAGATGGTTAGAAATGTTGTGAAATGAGAAGGAAGGATAATGGGTATTTATAGTGGTATGAAATTTAATAGAAATAAATTATAATAATAATGTGTCGGAAATGAAGAGGAAAAATTTGAATCAATTTATGGTGGGAAATGGAATGTTGAATGGAAGTAAATGTGGAGAAGAAAAGAAATTATTATAATTAATGGAAGAATATTAATAAGGGTTATGTCGAGAAAGAGGTAAAGAGAAATGTATCTAAACGTTAAGTCAAGGAGAGGAGAATATCAGCGCATTAAGTGAGCAAACCCGAAGGGCTGCCTCGAAAAGTTAAGCACGCTGGAGGCTGCCCTAAAAGTCAATTGGGCGAGTGAAAGTTTCTAGGCGCCTCACTGTGTGGGGACTTGAGGCGTCCGCCTCCCAGGCATATGTGGTACTAAAAATTGAAAGTTTGGAGGCATGCGCACCAGTAATTAAATCGCGCAGAATCTATGAATAGCTTTAAAAATGAGACATAGTAACTGAGGGAAGAATATGGAAGATCACATGCACACATATATATATATATATATATATATATATATATATATATATATATATATATATATATATATATATATATATATATATATATATATATATATATATATATATATATATATATATATATATAATACTAGAATTTTAATTTTAATAGTATATATATAATACTAGTATATAATGTTTTATAATTAATATAATAAATATTGGAAGTATTAATTCATATTAATAAAAGAATACGATAATTAGAATATTAAATTATTATATAAATATTAATGTAGATTATTTAATTGAATATAATTATTGATATTTCGGGATAGTAGTTCAAACGAATCGAGAAAAGTGCAACCGATAACCTAATAAAATTAAAAATTTAACATAAAATAGGAAAATTTAAAATAAAAAGAAAAAGAAAATTAAAATTAAAATTAAAATTAGAAACTAGAACGACTACTCGTTGATTTTCCATGGCCATTTATCAAGCCATCTCACATATCCTCCTCACCTTTTCTTTACTTACGTCAGAGCGGTTATTCTTTCCACATTTTGGTAGTGGTCCGGATTTATCCTAAGTATAAGTTTCAATTCCGGCTTAGTGATCTCATCCATCACCATGTTAACCGCACTTTTAAAAGTAATTATATCCCTAATTTTATGGTCGCTCAATTTTCGCTTTAGGCAAGACTCCAATAGTGGTGAATTAGTATGAATATTTTCAATACCGCAACGCATGCTTTAGATCGAGTCTACCGAGTTTCCATAAAAAATTTTGAAGGGAATCAGCTGGATGTAGTGATTCTATTCAATAGATGCTTCCCTTTTCTACCTCTTTTACAACTTCCTCTCTCGAACATCGTTGGTTCTATTTTCTCAATCTCCACTATTTTCGCTTTAACTTTCCTCACCGCAATATCACTCTCTCATACTCATCATCACTTTCTAGATTTCCAAATAATTTTTCCATAATGGTTGTTTCAACATCCACATCTTCCTGCAGAGGTCCTAGGTTTTGCCTGAAAGTTGGGAGATTTTAGTCTCTGCCAATGGTGTGAGACGCGAGGATTCAACCATATTGGTTAGTTGGCTGGCGGTTTCATTAACGAAGATTTTGTTTTCGCATTTTCATTTTGGAT